>RQTK01000132.1:279496-299012 GCA_003991915.1 Elysia chlorotica
TTCTTCTTCTTCTTCTTCTTCTTCTTCTTCTTCTTCTTCTTCTTCTTCTTCTTCTTCTTCTTCTTCTTCTTCTTCTTCTTCTTCTTCTTCTTCTTCTTCTTCTTCTTCTTCTTCTTCTTCTTCTTCTTCTTCTTCTTCTATTTCTTCTTCTTTTTCTTCTTTCTCTTCTTCTTCTTCCTCTTCTTTTTAATGGGCCGTACGGCAGTCTAAGCCTGCGACCAACAACATATTTTTGTGGTTGGGAACTCAGAACGGAAAGTTTTGACCTGTCCAAGACGACCACCTGTCTAAGACGACCACTTTGACCCAGGATCTTCAGGGGTCGTCTTAGACAGGTTTGACTGTATATTTTATGAAAGGAAATCTGTAAACGCTACATAAAGAACCAAAATCAAATACAATAAAATACCTTGTGAATAGAGATGATGCCACGATTGCCAACTGTGTCAATTTTAAAGTGACCTTGACCTTGGGCCATTTGGAAAGTAAGCTCTGCATTTTTATATTCATCTTTGTCAGTTGCATGAACCTCAGTTACTATTCCCTCCTTAAAGTTTTCTGACATTGTTGCACTGTGAATCAGAAGTAAAACAAAAGATGTGTCAAAAAGATGTTCTATTTTTCTTCAAGCCTATAAGAGTCCTACAACCCTTGTAATAAATAAAATGTGGTCGATTTTTGTCAGCAATAGAAGTGAAATGGTTATTTAATTTGAGTCTGTCCACAATAAAGATAAGAAACAAAAAATATGCCAGTATCGAAACAATAATAGCTATGAATTCCTAGTTTCATCGTCATTGCTCTAAGCACTTAAATTTAAACCACAGTATGAGAAGTTGTGTTTTATTCAATTTGTTCAGAATACAAATTCAAATTCCTGAATCTACCATGTCAACTCCCAGGCAGTAACATACATAAATTGTCACTAATGTTATTGTATTATGTTTCTTATCTGTCATTTCTGTAGGTGGATGCCAAGTACTTGGACCGAGAGTCAAGGCCAAGATTAGAGGTCGTAGTCCGAGCCAGAGATATGGGCCAAGAGCCTCTAACTTCAACAGCAACCGTCACCATCATACTCCGTGACATCAACGATAATGCTCCTGTATTCACACAATCTGTGTATAAGTAAGATCTATTCTTCATTTTATTATTATGACATCCTTCTCCTCTTAGATTAAACCTCACCATCTACATTTTGAACACTTAAACATTGAATCCAAGCCTGAAGTTATTAATACATTAGTATTTAACAAAAGTAGTTACCTGAAAGAGCCATACCTCTTTATCCAATCAATGTGAAATAAAAAATACAGAAAAAAATATTAATCCTCTTTCATTCCTATAATATAATACATATTCAGAGTAAAATTTGGTGGAAGTTTTGGAAACACTGATAGACACCTTGGCTTTTACTGTCTATCTACTTCTATACTCTATCGCTCCTTGTATGCACCTATCTTGAATCTGCTTTATTTATCTGCTTACACTATACCTATTCTTTTGTAGATCATTTTCCTGGAAATAATTAAATCTCTTTGATTTAGATATATATAGATGTAAGATGTTTAGTTTAGTCTCAACTCTAAATAAAGATATCCAAAAAGTATTTTTTTTCCAAATAATTACTTTTTGGTAGCCAGGCATTGGTTGTAAACGCATTCAATGGAGAGTTCATGTTACAAATATTTAAATATTCTGTATCATTCACAAAAAATCCACAAAATCTCATACTGTGGTTTAAATTTAAGTGCTTAGAGCAATGACGATGAAACTAGGAATTCATAGCTATTATTGTTTCGATACTGGCATATTTTTTGTTTCTTATCTTTATTGTGGACAGACTCAAATTAAATAACCATTTCACTTCTATTGCTGACAAAAATCGACCAATTGGAGGGTAGCTCTCTCGGTTAGGCGACAACCAGCCTGTTAAAAACATTATATAAAGAAGAGTAAATACACCACAACCACTTATCTATCCATGTTAGTCAAGTATACAAAAAACTATTAATAGACAAAGTTTAACATGGTTGTTGTTTTTTTTATATATTATACATATATATGCATTAAAGACTTATGGTCCCTAAAAAAATTACATCAGCACGTCAAGTAAAACTTAAGCAAAATCATATTGATACATAAAAAAAAGATAATTAATAAATAAACCAACCTGTTTGAAAGCCATGAAAATCCAACAGTTAAATTAATTTTTTGTAAGCAACCACCAAAATAATTACATACTTGATATTATTTTGCATCCTTAAAAATTACTTTGAATTTATGACAGTACATACGTGGAGGAGAATGTTCATCCACTTCGCCTGTCAAGTGATGACTGGGAAATATTGGATAGTTGTCATTTATATCCTTGGGTTTTACCTTGAAAAGGGAAAAAAGCAAGGAAAAAAAATTATTATATTTAACATTTTTTCTAATTTGAAATTAAGAATTAAAACAAAAATGAAATGTGAATTTATCATGCTCTTAGCGGTTCAATTTACAAATAGAATAGGAGGAAAGATAATAGAGAAATAACTGAGAGAGGCTTTAATGGAAAAAAAAAGCAGAGCATATTACATTCAAACACACATTGATCCTCTTCCTAACTGAAGGGGCACAAGATTGGCCATAAGTTTTTGCTTTTTACTGACAAGCAGGTTGTCCACAGTTTGAATTGCAGATAAAAATTGTCAAACGTCATTCTTGGGACCTGTCCACAATATAGCTTATCTAGTGCTGATGTTGGACGTTAAGGAACCAAAGCACAGTTTGAATCTCACCTGGAGCCCTTGTCTATGTATAGGCTTCTTTGACAAATCTAGTCAATGTAGCTAGAGATAATTCATTTTCATATGTTAGCCTTTTTTTATTCTTACCATAACGAAAACAAAAATAAAATGAAGAATAACTTAAATTCATAACAAAATAAAAAAACAAAAACAGAAGAGAAAACTCACCTTGATGTTGGTATAACCCTTCTGGGGATCAATGTCCTCATCTCGAGCCTCCACAGTGAAGATGTACTCAGACTTGCCATGGGGCTCATCACGGTCTAATCCTGCTATGAGGAAGATGGTACCAGTGGTCGGATCTATGGTAAACAGTTGTGTATCCCCAGGTTGGGTACCCGCACCAAGTAAACGGTAACGCATATTGGTGGTACGAGATAAGTCGTAATCTATGGCTTCCACCTGTGAAGTAAGTGGGGGAAAATGTTTATTTTCAATTTCCAGTATAAAAAAGAATTAAGACTGATTTGACATGCTGACTTCAAATCTCAAGTACTTAATCAGTTGTTTTTTATATAGGCAATTGGTGACTTTAAAATTACTATAAAACTAGGGAACTCCAAGTCTAGACAAAATATCTAATAGTACCTATAACTAATAATAAACACAGGCACGTGGAATGATCTTTATGATGTGCAGGATGCTTGGTTATGCACAGTATGAAAGCTGTTTATTGCTGCTGTTTTGTCAATCAATAAGCAATCAATACAGCACAAGACTGGTGGTAAATAAAATTAAACCTGAGCTCCCAGAGCTCCTAGACCAGAAACTGATGGTAAAATGTGTACAAATGTTTTTATTATCAACAAGGTGAAAGTTGTTTAAATTTAACTCTGACAAGTGCAAAGATTTAAAAAAGCTTTCTCACTGTAATGAGGGTCATAGGGGTCTCTGGCGTAATGCTGAAATCTTCTTCCACCACACGGTTATCTATGACATATTCTGGCTGACCAAATACAGGTGGATTGTCATTTTCATCCGTCACTTCTAAGATAACCGTTGCTGTGGCTGTGAAAGTATTGTCGCTATCACGGGACTCCAGAATGAGTTCATAGCGCTGAAATATTCAAATTCAATGAGGCATTGTTAGAATCTTTGGATTCATATACATATTAATAAATGGATCATACACATTGGAGTTGTTTTTCTTCACATTTCAATTTCCATTCTAATACTTTTTTTTAAAGATAATACTACTGGATCAAATTGAAGTGTTTCAACATATAACTTTGAAACTAATCAATCCAAATTACGAAAACAAATTCAATTGTGTAGTTATTCAATATAAAACTATTATATAAATATCTATGCATGAACACTCTCTGTCTCTCATATTCCTTTAAGAATACTAAACCTGATTGCAATCCTCAAGCTAAAGCCACCGACACATCTGAAGTATCTGTTTCAAAACTCATCAATGCTATCAATTGAGAAAAAAAAAATGAAATCACAACTTTCTTAATAAACAACCCTGACTTCAGACATTAAATGTTATCTTGGAGAGTAAGGTGCATTAATTTTAATCTATGCATAAAGACATATAAACTATTAATGAGGGGAATAAATCATAAAAGACTAGTTCTATAGTGGTAGTCAATAACAAAAACACAAAGAAAACACGTAAAGCAAATTTTTGTGTTACCTTATGTTCGCTTTCATAGTCCAATTTGCCAGTCACAATAATTTCACCAGTCTGATCACGCACATCAAAAGGTATTTCTTCGTCAGCTATAAATTGGTATTTCAAACCACCCTGGTCAACTGAGACAGAAAGAATTAATGCTTCAGGTCATTGCATATAACATCGTTTTCAAATAACAAATCATGCAAAAATGACTTACAGCATTACTTGAGGTAACATTTGTGTATTTACATTGAAGCAAAATAAATCAGCTTGCATTCACCCAGCTACAAATCCTATTTACTAAAAAAAAATGTGGGATAGTAAATTTTTTTATTAAACACAAATTCATTTTCTTAATTCATCTTTTTCTAAGCGATAAAAATTATTTCCATTTTTTTTACATTTTCATCTATACCAACATTTCATCCTGACAAAGGAAAAACAGTACAGGTTAATCAAAGTGATTGTTCTCACATTGCACCCTTCAAGTTCTAGCTAAACAAAAATTAATAAAAAAACAAATTCCTACAATTTCATATCTATTTTCAAAAATATATACACTAAAAAGAAAAAATGTTTCAGTTTGAACTTTGGTCTCACCTTCATCAATATCATCTGCAGTGACAGCAAAGATGAAATCACCAATGCTGGCAGTTTCCTTGACTGTATGGTTGTAGACAGACTGTTTAAATGTCATAGGGTTGTCATTTTTGTCTATTATGTCCACTTGCACCACAACATCACCTGTAGTAAAGATGTGTATATAGAATTTCATTTAAAAACAGTTTCAAAGAAAAATAGATATTCTACCCAATGAAACTTCTAATTCCTTTCCTCCTAAAATCCAAATGTCTCAGTTGATAATAGATGTTTAAAAACCCAATGATAGGCAATAAGTGACAAAAGCTTAAATATAGTCAAACAGCAGTGGTTATTTCATACACTAGATATTTTTTATTTATAGCTTGAAACTTATGTCACACAAGAGACAATCTCCAATTGAAGAGATGGGACTGCAGATACAGTATTATGCCTCGTCATCATATTGAGGAACAGACAGTTGTAGTGGTATGTTCTGTATAATTTCAGTCAACAATGATTCAGAGTTGATAATAATGTGTAGCTAAATGTGGATGCCCATGAGGGTTCAAACATCACATATCATGCCCTATGTCTACACCAATCTCATTGAATCTAACCATCATCTACATGTCAATGAAAATAATAAAATGACATATACTATGGATTTGTACTACATGACAAGAGCTTGTTTAATAACAAACCCCAAAACTTACGAGTATTTGGAGTTCCAGGGTTCTTATGGGCTCTATGATCTGAGGGACTTATGTCATCTGCACGCACATTAAGGTAATAGAAGGCACGAACTTCACGATCAAACTGTTTTTTAGTGATGATGGCAGCTTTGTTGCCCTCTAACTGCTTGATTTCAAAGTCATCAGCAACAAAGCCTGGGTATTCTGGGAGATAGCTGTCGTTGATCAATGTGAAGTGCAACTAGAGAGGAAAAAATTGGAGAAAGGCTTTTTCATATTGATACTTAGTGTTTTCACATAATCATTGTAAACCAAAATTACTTTTATCTCATCAAAGCAAGATGTTTTACAGATTGTAATTTCACATTTTCTGTTTTTTCTCACATATCCTTCATTAAACGTTAAACAAGGAATTCTGGTGTAAAAAGGCGTGGAAAGACTCTGATAAAAATAAACAAAGATAACAGAAAACAAAACAAAAATTATCGCTCTAATTAATTGGCTATATCTGATAAAAATAAACAAAGATAACAGAAAACAAAAAAAAGATTATCGCTCTGAACTAATTAATTGGCTATATCTTAAATTCCAGGAATATATACTAAAGATGTCATCAGATCAACATGGCATTACAAATTTTATCCAAACCTGATTAAACTCAGGAGAAACATCGTCGTCGTAGCCTTGGACCTCTATTACAGTGACTCCTCTTGGGGTGTTTTCAGGTACACTTCCAGCATAGCGCCCAAACTTCCCCATGCCTTCAAAGTAAGGCAACTTGTTGTTTCTGTCTTCAACATCCACAGTGATCGTTATTTGATCATACTGGGGCTCAGCACCAAAATTCTGTCAAAACATGAACAGGTTTTCTGTTTCAATATTTTTGTACAGACAATCATTAAATCTTTAATTGTGTTTTCCCCAATGGCACTTCCCATCAATAATCTAAAAATTAACTGATTATTGGTTCAGTTAATACAGAAAATAATATGCATCTGACTTTTTTCAATAAATTGTCATTGAGCACAGAATTCACCCACCCTCAAACTAATATTTCTGTAATTTCAAAAATGTTCAGTTGCAATATAACTTTTTACACACCACCCCAAACAGACGTAACACAAGTGACTTTACAAGGCTATTTCTATCTAAAAATATTATTGATTCTTCTTACAAAATCAGATCTAAGGACATTGTCTGAAGGCGTAGTATAGAAAAATTGTGATAAAAGAATTTATAAGTACAGAATACAGAAATCTTTATTCATCCCTCAACAGAAAATTAAAGTACACCCTCTTCATTCAATAGATGAAGTTATCAAGTTCACAATGATATATGAAAAATAAAAAGGTAGAGTTTTTACATAAAGATTAATAATATTATACATACTGTATGACTCATAATATCACAAAATCACAGCTCGAGTTACTGCATGTATGCATATAAGAAAAATCGTATCTTGTGTAAACGTTATAAATTATACATAAAAATAATGAAGTATACTATATTGTTGCTTTAGAACTGCTCAGTACCATCTCCTTATTTCCAATGGACATAGAACAAAGCAGCTTTGAAGGGACAATCAAAAGTAATATTGAATAGCACATGTCTTTGCTATTGTTACCAAACTGTAATATGGGCCACATTATTCTCATTGCATTAGCTATTCATCAAAGGTATTACAAAGTCATGTCTCCCTGCACCTAATGGTTAATTGCAAATGTCATCGGACTGACAGGATTCTCTTTCTTTCTTGAATATTTTATAATTTATTGTACAGGACAGTTTCTGAAATTTCTTGATGATGTTGATTAGTCAAAAATTTCATGCAACAATACAAATATCTTAAGAAAGACAAAGCTGCAGCCTCTGGTCGGGAAAATGAAAGCTCTCTCCTAGGTTTCAAGAAAGAGCAGACACTGTGATTGTTTTGAGAGTGGGATTTGTGTTGTGCTCTTGCTTAGCGTCCAATGTCAACACTATATAGGTTATATTGTGGACGGACCCCAAGACTAACTTCTGACAATCAACTTGCTGCCACACAGAGAAAGTGCAGAGATACCATGACTGTCTCACTCAGTCACATTAAACTGACACAACTCAACCAGTAGGAGACAAAGTCGCCAGAGTGGGGCACAAACTATGACCTTTTGCATCAAAAACAGCCCAAGTTCTACCCTATGGTTACCTCTCCCCCCCTTGCAAGAGTGGGATATCAGGGGCTTGAGCAAGTCCATTATATACCAAGCAACCAGGGTGAATCAGGCTCAAGTCGGAAATTTCACTTTTGAGGATATTCATAGTATGTTAAAGAGCATCATGTGCACTTTAAGAGGTTGAAAAAAGTGTAACTCTATCATATCTAGAACCAGAAATATTTATCTTACTTTCAAAACTAAAGAGGTAAACATAGTAGTATTTTAAGATGTTTAGAGGACTCTATCTCTAAACCTGATGTTGGCGTCTTGTGCCTGATTCACCCTGATACTTCACATATTTACACTAACCCAACCTGGAAAAAAACAAGTGGCCAAACCCAGAGTCAACTAATTAGAAGTAGCAGGCTTTACCCTTGACTCACTCTCTCCAGAAAAGACAAGTTGAGACTATTTTTTCCTTTTAAATATAACAAATTACTTACCTGACAACGGAGTGTCAGTGTATATTGCTGCTGCTTTTCGTAATCCAAAGCGCTGGCTACACTAACATTGACCAGGTACTGCCCATAGTGCTGGAACTCGTAGATCGAGAAGGCCCCTGCCTGATGTGATTTCAGATCCCCTTTTGAATCCACAATGAAATACTGGACCCGAGGATTATCAGTATTGGATTTGCAGCCAAGAGTAGTGATCACAGCTTTGTCAGTATTAGATTGGACTGTCTCTTCAATCTTGTAGTGATAATTGTTTCTGTCCTTCTCAAATCTAGAAAGAATAGTGACAACAACAAACAAACAAAACAAAAACAAAAAAACAGACTCAAAAGAGGGGAAAATTTGAAATAAAATTCCACATATGAACAATTTCTGCACTATTATGTAGAATGAAATAGTTTCATTTAGTAAAAGATGAAAGAAAAAAATAGAAATTGGAAGATTTTATAACTTAGGAGATAAGAGACATTTGAAAGTAAATAACATTTGCCTGCCATGTTCAAAAGTTACAAAAAAAAGACAGTGTTAAAGATAGAATTAGTTTAGACTGACTGAGACATAAAATTATGGAGTTTTGATCACATGGTCAATATTTTTAAAAAATCTGATTTGTTTTTCTAATTTCTAAGCAAATTCAGAGAAATCTATCCAGAACTTTCAAAACGTTCAAGGCAGAATACATCACTTAAAGCAAAGTATGGATGGCAGACAAGAAGATGCTACCAAATCTTTAGCTACACAGAAAGGGGTTAGGTAGACTTACCTTGGGGGCGCTGTAGTAGGCACAGCTACCTCAATTTTCACATTCACTGTTCCCTCTTGAGGTGGATTTCCATGATCCTGAGCTTTTACCTCAAAATTGTACTCACTTTTCTGTAAATGCCAAAAACTAAGAATGAAATATTTCCAACTTCTTTTTTATCAGACAAACAAAAATTTATACATTTCTTTTATATTTTTTTTCCTTTTACTCTTACCCACAAGAAGAAATATAAAAAGAAAACGAGATCTAAATCATAGGCATCACAAAAAGCTCAAGGTTCTTGTTTGTATCAACAAGAACAGCTTAAAATGACTACAATGCACTTGCGCTACTTAATAATGCAACTAAAAATGTGCAGCACAAAAGTAGATAAGATTTTGTAGGAGCATTCTTGCATACATACCAAGATATTTAGAGTAGTGATATACAGTCACTAATAATTATATATGCAGTTGCAACAAGGAAAACAGTGAGTTTGAAGTTTGATATTCTACAATAAAATCAAACAATTAACTTATTTGCTAAAGAAATCAAGTAATCAGGAACATCCAACATGCTGATGTTGATTGGGTTCGTTGAAAAACGTTCTATTTTGTTTTTAAACCAAAAAAAGGTTTAAGGGCTTGGTGTGCTTTGCCACTAAGGACAAAATTTGATTGATTTATCAATTGAAAATTTGACATCTGCCCTTAAGACTGACATTAGGAAATCAAACCTTCTAAAAAAAACAAAATGTGCAGTGTTGTGCTTGCACTGCCATTATTCACATGAATCCTTATTGAAACAATTTACCAATTGCCAACAAACACTATATCGTTGACAGGCTCTTTCATTTTGGGATTGCCTTTACTCGTATTCTCCCTTTGCATGAACAAACGTGATTGATAGTATTTTATTAGATCTGTCAAGGGAAGTCAAGGAGCACAAGATTCTCTCTGATAAATAAGTGATCAAATTAAAATTACTTTTAAGGCACTTACCCTATAGCCATTCAAATGGCTGTTGACATATATAAGACCTGTTTCCTTATATATACCAAAGGCTTTTGAATCCTCTCCAATAAGTGAGTATGTTATTTTTCCATTCTCTCCAATATCCAAATCTACTGCTCCAACTCGCAATATCACCTTCAAGGGAATAGAAATGGGCTCAATATATACAAATGTTGAATATTTATAAAAAATAAAAATTAGCTTCTTAGAATATTTACACACATTACACTATTTCAAAATATTGTATAAAAAAAAAAAGTGCTCTGACAAAAACGAAAAGAAAAACACCCATTTAGCATGATTGAATATAATCTGTTAATATTTATGGAGTGATCTATCACTGTCATATCTATATCACACACATACACACACACAAATTAAGAATAGATTCATATGAGGGAAGAAAAGAATATAAAAGTTTACTTGGATAAGTAAAGCTTTAAGAAAAATGTTCCATGAGGCCACCATGCTCATGTTAATTTCAAAGTTCATTATAAAGTAATATTAGCCCTATGTAGTCTCACCTTAGATTTAATGGTGTTTGAGGGTATTTTTTCAGTGTACAGTTGTGAACTGAAATGGGGAGCGTTATCATTGATGTCAATCACCGGCACTCGGAAAGTACACCAACCCTCTTGAGGCACCTTGGCCCTGTCTGAACCTTTTACAGTTACCTGAAGGCAGAGTAGTATTGAGTAGTAATGAACATGTCATAAATCAAAAAGAGGGGATACTTCTTAAATTAAAATTTCTGAAAAAATTTGTGTCTAAATTTTACTCAGAAACACAAAGACGCTAGGTATCTCCATTGATAAATAAAGGCATTGAAAATTCAGTTCATAAACAATACAAAAATAAAAAGAGAAGGTTATGAATGAATCCTTGAAAAATATCAGGATGAGAAATAGTGATATTTCTTTTGCCCTCAAGCTATGTTTATACTTCAATCCAATCAAAAGTTTCAAAATGTTATAGAAAGATTAAAAAAAAAAAAAAAAAAAAAAAAAGAAATATGGCAAGCAAAAACAAACCTGGATGAAGCTTTTTCCACCCAAAGCCTCCCTATCTACTTTGTTCTTCACAGTGATTTCTCCAGTATGAATGTCAATGGCAAAAGGGGCATCTGCTCCTGACGGAGACTCAATGAAGTAATTGACTTCAGCATTCAAGCCTCTGTCAGGATCTTTTGCTCTAACCTGAAAACAAAAATTTCAACAGATTGTTTAGTTTGAGATAAGTTTTTCTCGATTCAAAGAAGATAGCTATGACAAGAGAACACAAATTTTAACATTGTTTCAAACTATTTCCTTGTCAAATGCTGATACAAAAAATTGTGCTCTCTTATAGAGGAGTGGGTTAAATATCACAATATTTAAGAGGCAAATGTTTTAAAGTCTTTGTATAGAAGTATGGAAATGTAACAGAAAGTTCATATAGGAATGAATTCAAACAGTAAGGCCAATATGTGACTACCTGAGTTGGTAAGAAAGAATTGGGAAGCACTGCCAATTCTGGTTCCCATATTTCTTTCTTGGCGCTCAAATGCCACAACAAGCAAAGTTTCAAAATGTTTGATGAGAAAATGATGGCAAAGAATGATACTCTTTTTGGTCCTAATTACTGCTTTAGTTAAAAATTTTCAGTGAAGTTCAATACAAATTTGTTTTGTTCTTAAATCCTTCATTCAATACATAAAATTATTATTTAAACAATTACAATGTAAGTGCCAGGTTAATAAAGAAAAATGTCAAAATTATTTTGCATAGGGTCTGGTGGCACTATTCCAATTTTGGCCATTACCGATTCTAACCTCCAGTACTCGTTTAACCTGTCCATGTTGGTTTCATGTCATGTTTCCATTGATTCTCTTATTGTTTCCCCAGACGTTGGATGGTATTAAATCTTAATATATTGAATAAGATTATAAAGAGTAAAATATGATTGCCCACTCTCTTGGTACTATTTCAACCAAGGTGGTTCAATTTCGCCTTGTAGGTTGGTACAATTTTGCCCGTTACAAAAAGAAACAAATCAAAATTGAAAGGAAACAATACAAAATCAAATTGTAAGATTGTCATTTGTGTGAGCTTTATTATTTACTTATAGACCTACTACAGACATTCACCATTCCTGCTGACCACTTTGATCATTGTTGAATATATATGCTACTATCTTTTATTCAACTTTGGTTTCATTTTCACCTTCAACAATTATAACATGTAGGAAAACAACATTAGGTGTTTGGACATATTCTTATTATTCGACACCCAACTACTAAATTACACATAGACAATAGGCTTAAAAACGAATTATAATAGATTATTCTATTTGTGTGCTAATTTCCCCACACATACACTGGATGAATTTGCACCAAGTGGTGGTCAAAATTGACCATACAGCATGGTCGAAGTTTCCCACCCCCTGCTTTTTATTGGTGCAATTTCGTAATAAAAATAAAATATATTTTGTTACTTTAAATTGTTGCAAAATTGACCAATCTGGGTGTTTTAAATGATAAATAAGCCTTTTAAAAGCTTTGGTTGAAGTTTCAAGCATGTAGGGGAATACCAACAATGTATTTTGGTTTGTTTTGATGGGACCACTCTAACAAAATAGTGATCATTCAATGGATGTTTTAAAGACAAAAGAGGCCCCTTTCAGTAAAAGTCTGGTTTGACAAAATTGACTCTGTCCGAAATAGTACCACCCTACCCTAGTAGACTGTATAAACAACAGTCAAAACAAATCTTAAAGGACATAAGATCCTTAAATTTTTTACAACTTTGTGCATAAGTAAATTAATTTTTCTTTAAATCACATACCGTTAAAACCGAGGTACCAACTTCCATCTCCTCTTCAAATTTCGCCCTATTTGTGTATTCCAGGCAGTCTGTAAAGCTTGGTTTTTGATTCACAGAATCCACAATTTCCACAGGGAAGGAAATCCAGCTCTCTTGAAACTTGTGACCACCGCAGCATGAACCGTCATCCACAGCAGTGACGTTGAGTGTATAGGAAGATATCAGATTGGGAACATCTGATATCACTTTGATAACACCTGATGAGGGGGTTATCTTGAAGATTTCAAATTCTTCTTTTCGTCCTGTTGAGTAAGATAATAGAAAGGTTCCGTTTCAATAAAGATCGATACGCTCTGAAGGGACTTATGAGCTACTAGAGAGACGTAAGATTTCAATAAAATATTATTTTCACACATACTTTACGTGGACAATAATTTGCGCTATAGCATAATTATATATTAAATTTTGTAAATTAAACATTTTTTTTTTTTCCCAAGAGGTATTCTGTTTTATGAAAATGTGTCTACATTATAACCCGATTGAAATCCAGCATACTTAATTTTTTTTTTAAGTGTTCATAGCAAGGTTTTCCCCGACAAGGAAGACAATAACAGGCTTGAAAGATTTCAAAATGCAAAAAGAGCGAGTAATGAAGAAGAAAAAAGGGTTTCACAATACATGTTTTCAAAAAGAATCTGCCAAACACTCACCAGGAAAGTAAAATTTGACATTGTCCCCATCTTTGTCTGTGGCTTTTAGTCTTGTGAGAATAAAATTCTTTTGAACATTATCTCTCAACACAGAGACTCCAGGAGAAGCTATTTCAGGCTTTTCATCATTGACGTTAGAGGTGCTTATCATTACATCAACAGAGCTGGATTTGCTAACAGCTCCATTGTCTTTGGCAATCACTTTGAAACGATAGGTTGGGCCTGGACTAGCATCAAAATCAAGCTTACTAAAAGAGGAGAGATAAAAACAGGAAGGAAGTAAAAATGGAGTAAATAGGCATTAAATTGTTTAAAATATTCATCACAAAATTGTTTATGGCAATGATACAATACAAACATTGGAGATATCTAAGGGTTCACAATCTTATTGTGGAGTATTAAATATTGACATGAATTGTATAACCAGAGCTATAGTGTGGCCTCTTTGTTTGCCACTCTCTGTGCCTCATGTTGATTGTGTTTATTTTTCCCCAAGAGGTTAGATTCTTATGGCTTCAAGGAAACCATCAGTTTAAACCACGCCCTTACAATAATACCAGAATTTAAGCATATTTTCTGTTATTGGTATAGTTAAGTCAAAATTTATACCATGTTCTTTGAAAGCAATAGAGGCCTGATTGTAAAGCGCCGGGGATTGAATTCAGCAGCTTTACAATGGTAGCCCAACACCCTAACCATTTCAAATTTAGATTTGAGCAGAACTAATTATCACATTTCTCATATTTTATGTATATTGCTAGTTGAGTTGGCCATTCTGACCAAAGCTTTTCATGCCTTACCTTTTTACATAAATGACTCCATCCAAACCATGTTTTTCTACTTTAAAGTATGGATCATCAATTTCATATGTGATAAGAGCGTTCTTCCCCGAGTCTATGTCTTCAGCACGAACTGTGAATTGAATGAAAAAGAATGTGTGACCCAAAGAGATCTAATATTGCAAGCTTTAAATAGCATGAATGATGTATTGAAGAAATAACAACACCCAAAAATAAATACTAAGGAAAAGTGACACATTTATTTGATGAATATAGTCAATCATTGACAGAATCTGCTACCCCAAAATAAGACGTCCATTCTGTGTTCAGGTGAGTTATGTCAGCTGCCCTGTTTCTAATTTTGGATAGACAATATATCTAAATGGTTTATCTCCATAAAATAAAATTAAAAAATAACTTAAGTTTAAAAATAGATAGCATAAATTTCATAAACGTTGAGCTTTAAAATATCTTAACTTAATCAATAAAAAGTCAAATAAGTACCACTGAGAACAGACTTGTCAACAGCATAGTCCTCTGGGATTTGCCTTTGATATTGTGTACTTGGAAACAGAGGCCAATTGTCATTTTCATCATGAACAGTGATCACAACCTTTCAGAATAGAAAGTGAAAAAAAAGCCATAAGGACAATAATTATTAAAACCATTGTCAAGAACATGAGGGGGTTATGACAGTAATAATTCTCTTAATGTTAATAATTGTCTCTATAATCAGAACATCAAAAAAATTATATTAACATTTAAATGATAAATAAACAAAAACTGAGCAAGAAGAAAGTAGATGACCATAGACTAAGCTAGAATCTTTGACGTACAGGCACTGTAGATTCTAGGTCTCCTTGGTTTGATGATTCAACCACCTTGACCCAGAGTCTATATTTTGGTGGTCGTTGCGCTAGTGGCACATCAAAGTCTAACACCTGAAAAATGATATTAACAGATTGCCATATCTTAGTAAGGTTTTCAAACAGTAATCAAAAAGTTTTCATTGAATCAAATACTAATAAATCCACTTTAATATTTTTAGTAATTGCAAAATAAAACCAAAAAATGAGAAAGGGATATTTACTCAGCTAACAGCAGTGTGGAATTCTCCTTTTCAAGTTGTATTCACATTGTCACATTTAACATATTTCTATATAAGAAATCAACTGCCATATTTCTAAGAAATTCATGCATTTTATTAAAATGTCTCATTAGGTTCTAAATTCATTAAAATTAAACCTAAGTTGAGTGTTCTTTATTTAAACTGATTGTCACCGAAAAAAAATCGTACATCTTTATTGAAAATGTGTCCTTTCTCATCTATTCGAAACGTGTTTGATTCTTGATTGTTCTCATTCATGAGTTTGAATGTGATTGCTGCATTCTTCTGAAACTGTAGAACTTGCACCACCAAACGCTCATTTGGATCAGCCTTTGAATACACCCTGGAATGTAGAATTACACCTTTATAAGTCGGTTGCACCATCAAATAACTTCTATTACACAGTACACAAAGGACTCCAAGAATAATGAAAGACATACATTTTTGTAAACTTGAAATGAATTTAACCAGATAGTTTTTTTTAACATCTGGCATCATTTGTACATGTAACAGAATCTTTGTATTTTGCAATGAATGGTCAAGACGTTAAGGGTCTCATTCTTATATCATCCACATGGCACACTAGATTTTAGGTGTCATGTTTGACATAAATTTAGATCGCCCTAGAGAGATTAGCTATATCATTTATTATAATACTGTTTCATAATTACTAAAAACAAATGCAGCTTGTTGAGAGCCTTAACTTTTTTTGCCTCCATAGAATCTAACCATAAGGAAATTAAGTTAATATTTTTTTTAACACAAAACGTCTGCTTACGGTTTGTTTGAGAGATCAGTCTCAAAGATCCATCCCTCATAGTTACTTTGGAAAAATTGAGGTTGTCGAGGTCCCACTACCACATTCACATTCGCTGTGATGCTCTGGTGTATTTCATCTTTGTCTCTGATAAGGACCTAATTTGAGAGGAAAGGGGGAAAAAAGAGAAGAGCTTTAATCAGTTAAGAAACAAAAACCAAGGGAGAAATAATATCTAAACTAATTAATTAGAACTAACAAAACTTATCAAATCTAATCAGATGTTTAGGTGAGTCTTAAGAACAATAAATGAGCAGTCACCCATTTACAAAAGCAAAATTGAAACTAGCAACTTTTCTTAACTTTTTGAAATCAAACACAGGGTCTATGGACTCTCAATAATCAATCAATCAGCTGCGAAGTGCAAGCCTAGTGTATAGTTTACAAGATAACGTTCTCTTTACATATCATTTATTAAGCAAAATAAAGGGTCATAACGGGAGTAAGCTTTAAAACTTAATAAAAGGTTTATATGTCTAATTTTGAAAAATACATATTTTTGTATTGTAACAACTTTGGAACTGAAGCCATTATGTTTGTTTTGCTTATGTTTTAAAAGTCAGAATCCAAGAACAGATTATTTTTTTATATAAATTGTATTAAGTTTAACATTTCCTGTCTTTCAAAAAATTTAATGTATTCTATTTATGCAATTTTTTTTATTACTTTAAAAACAGTGAATTAAAAACAAAATCAAATGGCTTCATAAGTTTTGACAACCAGCTATCTACTTACTGGGATGTCAAATCTGCGTCCCCTGATAAATGTGGTTCCAGTTCTAAGTTTGATATGTCCTTCTTTAAATTTTGTATTTTCATCCATAACCTCTTCCACTTTGAATAGCTCTTTCACATCGGCATCTATTCGAAAAGCATATAATTATGTTTTAGGAAGGATTCTTTAAAAAAAAAAATAACTACATTAATAAATTTCAATAATAGTATACTGACTGATCAGAAGAAAAAAAATCAAAATATTCAATGATCAATCATTTACATTTCATAACTAAACTTAATAATGATCTTGCATTTTGGAACTTTCAAAAATTGCTTTTTTTTTAAGGGCAAAACCTCTCATACTTCAAAGGAGGTAAAAATCAAATTCCATCACTGAAAATTTTTCTAATTCAAACTAAAATTTCCAAAGTTGTATGTATCAAATTCAACTTTCAATTTTTTTAGGAAGTCTTCATAGGTGTGAATATGATACTAACTTGCAGTCTCATCCATAGTATACTGCAAATCAGAGTTGGAGTCTGGGTCCACAGCTAACAGCGCATACACTAGATGACCCTCGTCAGGCTCCTCTGGCAGTGCAGCATTATACGGAAAAGGTTGGTTCTTCAGCACAGGGAACTCATCATTTACATCTGACAAGGGGATGGACACTTTCACCAGCCTTCTCTCTGAAAATACAAGAAATAAGTCCAGTGTTGAAGCAGACATTTTTCTTTATTTTTCTGTGAGAAATATAGCCAAAAGGGAAAGAAAAAGTACACATTGAACTACATGAGGCTTCTGTCTTCTTTGAATTTTTTTGTTGATGTTTTGAAGAGTGATAATGAAAAGAAAGGTGAAGAGTACAGTTTGACTAATAGCAATGCAAATTCTTGTACTTTTAATAAATATATTGTGGGCCTTTGTCCTTAACTTGAAATAGAGAAGAAAGATCTACACATTTTAAACACCAACCACAATGTTCAGTAGAAATAAAGGAAAAGGTTGATATTAACCATTTTCTGACAAGGTGATACAGATGTTGTGTTTTTAATAATGATGTGAAAGTGATTGAAGAGATAATTATTTCCCCACACCATCATTATGAATTTGATTTTTAGTGTTATGAAAACGGGGGCAAATGATAATCTTGATGTTGAAGAGGTAATTTTGGTATTTTAAAAAAACTTATGCAAGAGCTAGGCTCATTGTTTCATACAAAAGACCCACATGCTTTTTTTGCAATATTATTTATCATGATCAGACCCATCTGGCAAGATGAAACAAAAAATAAAGTACTAAATTGAGATACTGACGATGTTGAGCAACACCTAAATAATGATGGTCTTCAGATTCTCTGGTTCAGAGTCTGAACCTAATAGCCATCAATTGCAAAACATTATTCACTCAAAAATTCATACGCCATACTTTAGGCAACAAAAGCAGCTCCAAATATTGATAGGAAAATATCCCTTAAAAAGATGTGCTTCTAAAGTCATCTATTACGCAAATGTTTGAGGATTTAGTAGTCATTATTGCAAGATAAGAGATCATTTCATTCAAGTGCCAACTCTAAATACTATTAAATACCAATATTGTTGGCAAAAAAAGTATGACTAAACAGCATTTACCATTTAATGTCTTTTTTTTTAATACAGAAAACTTTTTTTTTTTAAGTTTCAACCATATTGAATTAGTTGGCATGTGAATGTAACATGTTTATTAGAATTGATAAATTTTTAAAAGGCAGACAACAGCGGATATCTTTAACTTTATAGACATTTGGAGGAAACGCTATGACACAGAGAAAAAAAATAAATAAAAAAATATTTTTAAAATAGTAGAAATGGGTTCAGTATACAACCAGAATGATTTTTTTCATTATTCAGACCTCTTTTTGGTTTAGTGAAATAATTAGCAGTTTATTGCGCTATCAGCTGTGAAGTTAGAACCTTGATCCTTAAAATAAAGATAACTGGAAGAAAAAGTCCTTTTAGAAAGCCATAAGTACAAAAACTTAAAGGCACCCTTCTAAAACTTGTAAGGAAAGAGGTGGAATACTTATGACAAAGGTATGAGGATTTCAAGAGATGCTCAATTTCAATAGAATAAACAAAAGCATTCCTCTTTTGATTGCTAATATTATTTTCATTAAAAATGCATTCATATATTTAATCACATAAGAATCATTCATACATCAAAATTTACACAGTGTGTCACTTCCATCTAAGCATCTACTAAGAAGGTAAAAGGGGTAAATCATGCTCTTATTTTGGTTCAGGCAATAGTTTGTGTGCATTTAGCTTATATAAATATTATATATAATGAATGGTCCGTGTTAACTCTTTCCCTCAACTAAAGGATTTGTCAAAATATTTTGACTTTCCAGACAAGTGAGTGTATATTTGACCTTATCTAAAATGCATTTCTGCAGCACCTACACCAGTGACCAGATTACCCCCCCCCCCCCCCCCACTCCCTTCCCTC
>RQTK01000132.1:299023-309047 GCA_003991915.1 Elysia chlorotica
CGTCTTTTCCCCCTTTTGTGCCACTGTATGCCACATGCTTTTCTTCTTCTTTGTTTTTTTTAAGTGAAAATAATAGGGTTGTTATTAATAATAATAAGAGTATAACATTATGTGTATTTGTAGAAAGCAATCAAAACACTCTATTAAGTCTGAACTTCTACATATTATTCTTTTGATAATTCCCAGCCCATAAGTCTCTCTCCACAGGTCTAACTAACACACATTCCATTATAAGCCAAGCCCATGGCCCTCCTGGCCTTTGAGTGAGGACAGACTGATAAGATCAGCATAAAGACACTGTTCTTTGGCCTACAGTCAAGCAAGCTCTCATAGGCCCAGCTAACACATTCTCAACTGAACTCCAGTCACCATGAAGTAGATAAGCCAGCTTAAGAAAACAATGCAGTCATACAGGGATAATCAGTCCTGAGAGAGAGACAGAGAAAGAGGAAGAGAGAGGGGGGGAAGAGTGAGAGTGACAGATATAGAGGTGTACAGAGAAAGAGAGAGCAAGAGAAAAATACAGAGGAAGAGAGGAGAGAGAGAGAGAGAGAGAGAGAGAGAGTGTGTGTGTGCACTGCATGTGGGACCTAGCTTTATAAAACAGAGGCATTATAAAAATATATTATTATAAATTACAAAATATAGTGCATTATTTTTTTTCCTTCATGCAGAGACAGACAAGGTTTCATGAATCATGAAATTGAATAATGTTTCAAAACGTGAGCTATTCATGTAATGCAATTGCTTACCATAGAAAAACTCTGTAACCAAGAGTTATTTCAACTAGACTTTTGAAAGAAAATTCTTTTAACAATTACAGTTGAGCTTGAACGCTTTCATCGATCCCAGGACATTGCAGTATATGGCAATGAAACAGCAAATGGTATGGCACACAGAGATTAAATGGATTGGAGCAAGTACAAAATGATCTCACCTTCCAAGAAGCCAAAACCATCCTCAGGAATGTGAGAGAAGACAAATGGAAGGTAAATAATCCAAAACACAAAAAGCATGACAGTATCTATAGTTTGGACAGACAATCCTAGACAGTGATGTTCCATCTCAGAACTCAGCATAACCAACCTGGGTACCACATGTATAAAATTTACAAAATCGGACAGTCACAGTGGCATCTGTGCTCGTGTGGTGCAGCAGCAGAACTGAAGAGACAATGTGCTACAAGACTGCAATAACTATGCAGACATCAGAAGAACTGTATGGAGCCAGCCAACAGATTTGCAAAGCAGGCTCTACGGATCCTCTGACTGAGGATTTAGAGAAAACTGCAGCATTTGTTGCCCTGGCAGAAATTGATATGAAACACAACAGCATCGGAGAACAAGAAGAAGTATCGTCACGACTTTCACAACATATTTCATCTCTGAATGTTAGTGTCAGTGTTTGTTTTAGCTAAATCAGTGGTTTCAACAAACAAAAAAATTTGAAGACTAAAATCTGTAAACCTTCAGAGATTTTTCTTTCAAACACAAATGAAACTCTAATTGATTGTCAAAACTGCAAATATTTATTTCCTTTATATCTAAAGATAAATTAAAATTTTAGATTGGCAAAGTGTTATGCTCAACTTCTAATCAGTTCAAAGTAGGAAAAAATCAAAATCAAAAATTCTTTTTTACTTTTTTCAACATTGAACTCTAGCCTCAACAAATGAAATGGATCAGATCTGCAAAAATCAAGGCTAGCAAGTGCTATATGTAGAAACAAGTGCTGTTCCCTTATGATTCTCAGTGCAAGGGTTACACCCTACACATTATAATGGGTAGGGAAAAGTGAAAATATTGTCACACTGTGAGTTCCTTAAAACCAACAGGGAAGTTAATAATGTGTCAGAGATTTTTTCACCTTCCACCTGATTTCTTTTACCTAGCCTACAGTCACCATTTCTCTCACACTCCCCCACCCTTCTTATCACTCATATATACATTTAGGGGGTTAACTGATCCTAAATGTCAATCGTGGAAAAAAAGCAAAAGCTTTTGGTAAAGTTTTAAACGAAATTAGGAAATGGAAAGAAGAAAAAAAATTCTAATTCCAGTATGCTTCTTAAATGGATATTAATCATTAATGTGAAGAGCAGGTTCTTAAGACTGGTATTTCAAAAAAAAAATTTTGTTTCACAGACATGGCAAATTCTAAGACTGAATGGGTTCTTAGGTGGTGACTTCTTAAACAAAGACCACTGTAAATGTAATTAATAAATTGTATTGACAAAAACCCAAGACCAATCTCACTTGAATTTCCCCATTAAATAAAGCATTTTGGGAGAAGCCTGCCCACCATACCTTTTAAAATTATGACATCAAATATTTATCGGAGTGGTCAAATGTCCCTCATCTTTCACTAAATATCAGTGAGGAAATGATAGCTTTGTTAAAAAATGTGAAATTTTTAAATCCATTTATAAGTCACTGGTTCAATCCTCACGCAGACCCTTTGTACCTACTGGTTGGGATGGTGCCATTATAATGACTGAGATACAAGTCCTGGTATCCGCGTTTTGTCTCTCTGTGATCCGCACGCGATTTCAGTTTAATACCCTGAATACGTGACTAGTTGCTGATGTTTGGTATCAAGAAAACAACACACCAACCAACGTATCAAAGCCTGCAATTTTGCAGAAGCTAGGGAAGCATAAAAACCCCTTTTTCGTCTAATAAGCAGTTCCAAAAATACTTTACAGCTGAGGTCTGTATTGAGTTAATACACTTTGTTTCATCAAAACTATTCAGATTTGTCAATAACAGACTAATCACAGGTCTACTACTCATACTGCTGGCGATAGTAAAGTACTGTCAAAGATCATTCTCAACTCTGGCCAAATAGTTTTAAAAATAAACAAGGATATTTATGAATTTGAATTTGGACTGTTTTGTTGGAGGTATTTTATTCAAAGGAAAACCTTTAAAACGAAACCCAACTTCTTTTGGGTCCTTTTATTCAAGGGTGTTCCATAATGGAGAGATGTTTAATTGAATCCCATGATTTTGAAAATATTCAATTTAATGGTTTTTCCATGGAAATGCCTCACATTTGTTTAAAATAGTTCATGAATCAGCACTCTGTACCTTGTAAAGAGATGTGCCCCTAATGTGACATTTTAATTACAAAGGAAGTTCCTACGCTTCTGACTCGATATTAGTTGTTAGTTGAAACTAATGAAAACATCACAAAATCGAGATGAAAGCATCCTTTTGAATTTTTTTTTTTACAAGCATCACAAGACTTGTGAGAAAGAGGTCAGCCCATTCTGTTTGACATTGGAAACGATCTTTCTTTTTACATCTAGTGAAACGTTAAAGAACTAGAATTAATAGCTTCGCTTCATACAATGGTCAAACAGAATTGATAGCTTCGCTTCATACAATGGTCAAACCAAAGAATTGAAATTTTAAAAGAATAGATCTAGCTAACACTAGAAAGTTATAGGTGCTAAGAGCAAAATATTAACATAGTGCATTTAACAGAATTTCAAAAGAAATATTTAGGCATAGACAATCTATCTATGTCTAAGCGGGTGCCTATAAAACTAGATCTAGAATCTAGATAGAGCTATAATTAGGCCTAGGCCTAGATTATATTGTCAACTTTTTGTCGTGAAAATCGGTAAAATCAAATTATAATGGATAGATTTAGACTCTACGTCATTCAATCTATATAAGCTTTAGAACTCTAAATATTACGATCCAAATCTAGATTCTAGTCTAGATCTAGTTTAGATCTTTTTAGGTTTGTACCTGAAGTCAGTGAAGGGCCTGTCATGATTGATGTCGCTTCAACAATGACCACAACTGTTTTGAGTTTTTCGTAGTCAAAGAACTCCTTTGGGTCTGAAAAATTGCTTAGCTTCAAATGCCTTAATTGATCCACAGTAAAGAGATTGGCACGATCAGGAACGCTGTCATCTGTGGTGATTACTTGGAATTTGAAAGATGCAGCAGGCTCCCCATCCAAGTACACAGAATTCAAATCAAACAAAACTTGATCAGCATTTGCATTTTCGGGAATCGGAGTGGGTTGAGTCTTTTCTAAATCATACTTGATCCTTTGAGTCCCTCGATGACTTCGGCTGCGATGTGCATGTACTCTTCTCGAGTTTCTATGAGATGCCTCCGAGGGAAATCTAGCAGATAATGCTATCATGCACAACAATAGAAACATTGTTTGGCACGCCATCTTGTTCCACTTCACAGCCGGTTCGTAAGCCTATTCATTGAGCACAATAATCTATATATTCTATTAAAAGTCTAGTCTATACTAGATCTACACATATTCTGTTTAAGGCTAGATCTAAATCCAGAATTGACTGAAGCACCGTGCATAGTAACAGGATAATAAAACAAGAAGTTGCAGCCTTTTCCTTTGTCATCTGAAACACACCATTACTCTCTCTATTCAAGGCTAAGCTGAGGACTTCCGCATCTCCGTGGGAATTTGTTCGATAGACCAAGCCTTGCCAGTCTTCGCAGTGGCATCGACCCCTCCACGTTCCCTTCTCTTTTCACTCCCTCGCAGATCGATCGATTATTTTCCCTGAAGATGGTACTGATGAATCTGTGCATGTGTAGCTCGCCCAGGCCTTCGCTGTTGCGGTATGTTACACAGGGAGCAGGCCTATTGATGTTTCTATTTTTTTTTCTACTGAGCCAATGCTATTTCAGGATACCAAATGAATGTTGCCCTTTCTCTCTCTCTTATCTACCTGGATGACATCACTGAGAGCGAGCAAGATAAAAGTTAAAAATAAAAGTGCTCCAAAACACACGCTAAATTTAAGTGAGTATGGCTGTAAAAACTCCAAGCTTTACAGATTCCCTCAGCTGCTCACCAACCTCCACCCCGCCCTCGCAAGCACAACATTAGAATGTGAGCACTGGCTGGCTATCGACACACCAAGCAAGTGAGCTCGTTCGCTGTCTCTCTTTATCTCTCTCTCTCTCACACTCTCTCTCTCTCTCACACTCTCTCTCTCTCTCCCTCTCCCTCTCCCTCCCTCTCTCAGATTAAAATATCACCCTTGAGCAGGACCAGTGAAAGAAGAGTTAAGCCGAGGCAAGCTGTCGGTGTTGGAACAACTGAGAGTGATAAACTCAGTGCCACAAAGACAGCTTTAATCTCACTCTTGGAGACAGCGGAGTCTGCGAAGTGAATCACTGCGCTCTCTTTCTTTCTTTTTTATGTACCGGTACTTTCGTTGATACATTAGAAGAGAACAACGCTAGTGAATGGTTTCTAGAGGGTACACTTTTACATGTGTTGGACACTTACGAACAACCGAATCATATTGATTCACGAAAAAGGACGAGGAAAAAAAAAAGAGAGAGAGAGAGAGAGAGAGAGGGAGAGAGAGAAAGAGAGAGAGAGAGATGTATTGCATTTCATTTATTTTTTTTCCCCTTTATGTTTTCCTTATATCTGATTTATAATTTCCCTCTCTCTTTTATTTTTTCTGTCTTCTTATACTTCTCAACTTAGAGGTAAGCGGGTCTATATAGTTAAAATAATTAGAAATATATTCGAAGCAGTTAATGTAGTCTTCACTCTAACCTCTATAGCTTTAGCTGTTGACATAAGCAGTAAAAATTAATGCGTTAATCCAAGGGCTTGAACTCATTTACCCACGCCCTATAAATCATGTCTGACAGGCTCTAACAAGGCCTAATCATCGTATGCATAAATAATTTGAAAACAAACGTATTTTTTTATTCTGTTAATTTCTTAACGTTTATGTATAATTCGACCATCGCGTAAAGGGATCTCAAGACCAGAGTCTGACATTGTTGCAGGTTTACTTGCTGCGACACACAGACTGGGTGAGGCTGGTCGCATTACTTAGATAACGCCCAAGGCGGTCTAACCCGGGACTCTATTCCTGATTAGAAGTTTGTCACGCGTTTTATCGACTGAGCCACCTCATCCTCAAACCAGTAGCAGTTATACACTTATCTGTATTAAATTTCAAAACACAATGTAGGATTTCATTAGGATGTTTTAGGGAAATATACATGTACAACTATAACATTGTATTACAAAACCAAAAAGACAATAACATAACAGCCGCGGGGTAAAGTCTATTCCAGAAAATACGCATGGGCTAAGAGCTAACTGGGTCTTTTCTCTATTGAATGTCCTTATTCCAAATAATGGCCTTGCATTTGAAAAGCACGTAACTTCTAATCATGTGATGGTCTATCACTTCCTAAGATATTTCTTTTTATTATGCTTGTTGTTGATTTTTCGTCTGCTTTACTACTATCCAGCGCCATCTTATGATCAAGAAATTGAATGACTTGCATGTTGATGTCAGTGTTATCGCACGAAGATATATTATTTACTTTGAGGAAACCAACAAGTTTGTGTCATGGTGAGAGATTAACTTTTTTTAAAAATTGGAAAACAACAGAGATGATTTTTTGTTTTGTTATTTTAAACGAAACGAGGCACCTGCTTTAACACCGCTAAAAATAAGGGATGTACACCTTGAAGTTATTGAGACACAAAAATCTCATTCGTTGTAAACTTTCTTTTACCACACATATTGAAATCCTTATTAAAAAATATAATCAACGACTGTACTTTTTAAGGACATTAAAGTGTTTCAATGTCCACTAAGAAAATATGAATGTTTTTTTTTTATGTCTCCTGTATCCAAAGTTTAATATCCTTTGGAATTACATCTTTTGAAGAAAAGCTATCAAAGCCCACTCTGAAAGAGTAGACAAAATAAGAAAGAAAGCTTCCCAAATTATTGGCTGTGAACTAACCCCTTTCAGACATGCATGTATGTTTTACAGGTAATAAATAAATATACATGTATAACATGAGACATAAACCGCCCTCTTCAAAGTGAGTATGAAACATCACAAAGAAGTAACAGACAAATATAAAAAGGGGCGGAACAGGCAGATAATAAAAAAAATCGTTGTACCCCCACTAAGACCCACCCGCCAGCGCAACTCAGAATCTGTCTGGCGGCCGTCAAAAACACTCGAGTCTATGTGGCGGTCGCCAAACAGAAACGAAAAAAATTCACTTGAAAATGTCACAGAAATCAATGTTCAAAGAATTTCAGGAACAAATGCAGGTTCAAGTTCTAGAATCAGATCTAGATTACAGATCTCTGATTAGAATTAGAGGGGTAGGTTCAAATGCTCCAAGTTCTAACAGGTCTTGATTCCGGTCACGGCCTCCATCAGATTGATACAAAATTGCTATACTTAGCGAACTTGTGTTTGCAGGGTATGTGTATTCTTGTATATGCATAAATAGGTATGTGTTTCTAGATAATAATTATGTATGGCTGACAGTGTATAATTGCAACAATGTTAAACGTGAATGTTAAATGCTTATTTTATTTTTTTCTCAATCACACAATGTATAATTGATGTGATATTTAATCAAATGTATTATTGTACGACTAAGAAAAATGTCCCTATGGGATAATAAAGGTTTATCTTATCTTATATGTTCTTTGTTTAGCCACATTATTAACAATCGCATAACATCGCGTAAGCAAGTTAGTTAATAACACTATCTTCGCCATAGAAACTCCACTCGACCACAAAGTAACCTTTATGAAATTCAAACATTATTTTCAACAAATAGGCCATAGTGGACAGAGCCATGTGACTGCTATGACGTATTATTTGTTAGGCATGTTATTTGTTATTTTATTTATGATGTTTGGGGCGGTGAAAGCACGCCACTCGGTGTTACTTATCAGCGATAAATCTCCACCTGTTTACGTCCCAGATTCAAATTGGAATTGGAATTTTATATCTATCGACATTCCCTATTTTCAAGATTTGTTAACTAAACCCAACTCTTGATACTACAAAGATTTCCTTTTTTTAAACATGTCTGCAAAACAATTAGATTACAAATCTTGATGGAACCAATCAATCAATCTATGTGATAGTGAAAACCATAATGTATACTTTGATGCATTCTTTTTTACCTGCTGCTGTCCTGTTTTTACAAATACAACGTTGACTTTATTTGATGATTGGTTGAATTAATCATTGATGGAATATGGCTTGGTGGTGCTTAATTATCTTAACATTAAACCAAGAACAGCAGTGGTCGCTTCAATTTTTTGCTTGCTTTTGTTAAGCCAGATGTATAACCCCTAGTAACAAAGTTGTTGTATTTCCGCTTTTTTTTAAATCAGGAATACGAATAGATTATGACGTATTGGTAATATTTAGATTTATTCAGCCAGATGTATAACCCCTAGTAACAAAGTTGTTTGTTTTTTTTTTCCACATTTTTTAGAATCAGGAATACGAATAAGTTATTATGTATAGGTAATTTTTAGCTTTATTCATCTGTGGCTGCGGTAATCTTTGATTTGATACCATATTGAATAAATGCTACTCGGGGGAATCGACGTACCAAGACTGTAGGCTAATAAGAGCCACACCAAGAAGTTTTCGTACCAGTGCGATTGTTATTGCTTTACTATAAACAAATTAGTTTGGTGAGTCATATAAATAAAATTTTATTGTAATTAGTCACGATAACGTTTGATGCGACATTCAAGTTTATTCGTGTCCCTCATAGATACCATAGAAATGACATGTTTATTTTGGTGTGATTACTGGGTGCCTATGCCGACGTTATAATTGGTTGATGATCATATAGTTGTAAATGATATAACTAAATACAGGTCGATCTAGGCCAAGAAATGTAACTTTAAGCACATTTTTATGGTAGGCTTAGTCTAATGAGTTAAAAAAAAGATGCCGAAAATATTTAAAAAAAGAAGCGAGAACGAAATCGGGAGGAAGTACAACTAGTAATTGCTACTTTTACGAGGAGAAGGGACAGAGAGGGGGGGCGGGTTGCGATGGATGAAGAGAGAAAGAGAGAGAGAGTCTCTCTCTCTCTCTCTCTCTCCCTCCCTCTCTGTCTCTCTCTCTACGTGTCGAGAGAGAGAGAGAAAGGGGAGGGGGGATACAAAACATAAATGCGCTGTTGTTTGCATGATTCAAGATGATGCGCCCCACGTACACTTATGAATTCGGGGACGCAGGCACTGTTACAAGATTCTACATTGGTTTATGTCCCATCAATCTTTTCTGAGTTTTATACGTAACTTACACGATATTGGGATGACAGTGATTGGCAGAGTGATGATAAGAAAGATTCTTATAACAAGCAATGCTGTTTTTGAAATATTATAGACAAAGGCATCACAAACGTGATAATGGATGGATTACAATGGACTAAACGGATACAAATCCGTGAGGACTCCAAGGGCTGTGTCTACTCGCTCCGAAGATTTGGCATTTTGTGGATTCTCCACTGGTATGCGTACGAGGTGACCCTGACCCTCGAACCTATGAACTGGAAAAACTAACTGGACTTGGCAGTGCGTGTCTTGGGTAAGTCAACGCCCAGGAGACCACAGACTTGTTTCCTACTCAGTACTATGTGCCTTTAGACCAACGCGTTATTTCTACCAGGTGCTATGGAGCCAGTCTGTCGACAAAAAACAACAATGGCCAGGTTACTCAGTAAGACTGACACTTAAAGGTTTTAATTTCAGTAAAATGTTTTCTACAAAGTGCGCTCTCATAATGATTTAGAGATCGACATGATGCCAGGCCTGGATAAGAAAAAAGTAAATGAGAAAAGAGAAAGAAATAATTCACATCGACAAACCTGCATGACGAGGAATAAAAAAGGAGAGAAAACGTCCACCGTAAGTCTTATAGCGAAAAGCAAGATGAACAATTATTTCCAAGTTTGCATTGTTTTTGTGCTTGATGGCTTTCGCGTAACTTTCCTTGGCGGTTTGAACATTCTGGTACCGGGTAATTCACTCTTTACAGGCCAGATGAAAACTAGAAACTATAGAACCTTATGCTTCGACGTTTCTACGCGAGATTCCAAATAATAAGTACTCTACGAAAAGCATTCGCTTATCATAATTTTATTAAAATTATTACTCTTAAATTTTTTTAATCGATAATCCTTAGCTTACTATAATAATAATAAT
>RQTK01000132.1:313485-327871 GCA_003991915.1 Elysia chlorotica
CTATCTATCTATCTATCTATCTATCTATCTATCTATACAGTATGTACAATTTTACTTAATATCAAACTAGTGGAAGCAAGAAGACACACTTGTTAAGTAAAAAAATAGAGAAACCATATCTATTACATATAGTTATAGAAGCATTTCAAATCCTAAAGTGTGTCGTGTGCATCTTTACTGTTAAAACATGGTATCCGTCCTGAAGGATGCATTCAATATTTCTTAGTGTTTAAACATACTTGTAAAAATACATGTAATATCACTGGGCGTTATTCATTTTAATGTGTATAGTTTATTTTTACTTTATAGTAAAAGAGTATCATTTATTTGTAAGAAAGGCTTATTGCTTTAAATTAAAGCCACTTTCCGAGCATTGGAAACGTGTTCCATAAAGACAACATCAAATGACAATAATAACAATGATCAGAGGTGGATGACAGATCATTCCCTTCTGTGAGTAATCTTGTGATCGTCTGGTTTTGGCGTCTGCTCCTGGAGGACAAAGCAAACCACTAGGCATGGTAGGGAAGCAAGTTGGAGCTGGCTCAGCTGGCGAGATTTGCGGACACTTTTTCCCCAGGGAGACTGAACTCCGACTGAGCGGCAAGGCTTGGGCAGTAACTACTGCTGTGGAGTAGTTTTCCATTGCGGCAAGCATAGCTCCTCACGATCACGTGTGATTTACTTCAGGGTAGCGATCCTCCTGTGGGAAAAGGAATTAATAAATTTGTTAATTGTTGCGAAAAAAAATGATGAGATAGAGAGATAGAGACAGGGAGTGAGAGAGTGAGAGAGAGAGAAAGTGTAATGTAATATGATGGAGGTAAGTTTACATAATCTAATAAGATATGAGCCGCTTTAAGTATTCATACTAAGCTGATACGCCTGGTGAATACTTTCTTGTTCTTGCTCTTGTTGTTCTTGTTTTTCTTGTTCTTTTTGTTATTTTTCTTTTTCTTCTTCGTCTTATTTTACCTCATGAAAGTACCAGACATGTGCATGGAAGTTTTAACCCGCCCTTTACTTACCTCTATAACTTCTCCAATGCAGTATTCTGCCAGCATGTCGAAAGCGTCCACACTGTGTCCCTTTTCGATAAAGGCAGTAGTTGCGTCATGGCCGCCATACTCCAGGATTATATCTTCGCCTCCAGGGTGCTGAGAACAAAAGAAAGATATTGCGTAAGTGGTCGGAAGATACACAGCGTTTTATTTTGTAACGTTCAATTTAAGTCAAAGTCTAACTTTTTGAACCTCACAGGTGGCCAGATGAAAAAAAAAGTAAGTTTCGCATAATGTGGATTCAGCATAATTTTCACCTTTGAACCTCAAACGTGATAAGAACCGAATCGAGGCCTCACTGAGAGACTGATCTCGGGGATATCTTCATAGAGCTTTAGAGACTGATAATACATGTTATCTTCCATGTTATCTAACCGGGTTCGCCATACTGTATAGTTATCTCAATATATCTGCTCTCTGACCGTGTCACATACAATATTGTTCTTGTGCGCTTTTACCCCACAGTTACCGGTAGTTTTAAAGGCAAGCTAGTATGGATTAAGTCATTAGATTTTGTTCTCAGACGTTGAAAACTCCGTCTTGATTTAGTTGCGGGAGCACGTTCATTATCATAGTTAAATTTTCAACAATAAATAAGAACGAAAACAAAAGCAAAGAGTGTTCAAGTAATTAATATATTTGAGTGTGTGTGTGTGTGTGTTAAAACGTAAAGTCTTTTTAAATGTATACTCCAATCAAGAAGAAACACTAGCAAGGTACCGGTATGTTTCTAGTGTTTAAAAAAAATCATTTGGAATGCAATGAGACCGTCGCGGGCTTTAGAAGAAACCAAACAGTCAGCAAAGTTTACATACACTCAATTCAATGACTAAGCAGTCTGCAGGCCTTGCAGGGTCGTGGCCGCAATGTAGGCAAACAGTTACTAGAGCGTGAAAACTGCTGTTATATATGAAGATTAACAAATAGTATAAATTGAGCTGGTGTTGAACCTGTCTTAGATATTGAAGTGGCGAATGGGGTCATATTTCCTATTCAGTTTTTAACATTATCGTTGTCTTTTCAAATTACAAGAGGTGCACTTAACATTTATAACCGTCCTGTCCTTCTCAAATCATAACTGAAAAAAAAAAAAGAAAATAAGAACCGCAGTACCGGCAGCGAACTATTTGGCACAGACTGTAGTCATGTAACATGATTATAAAGACCATGGTGTCATTGTGCTAGGTTCTCTCTCGCCTGATTTCCCAAGATCCATAAACTAGTACGAAATGTAGAACACAGTAGGCTTAGTGCTACGGGAGTTACGCCAAGGGGCGATGACCTCGAGCTATGGTGGACGGTATTGAAATAATTTTTATCTTAGACACGAAGTCTTACTTTACAAGTAGCGTAGCCCACGTAAATTATCTTACCAAGGCCGAGGGTCATGTCGGGATACCTAATTATGTCCATCTCTAGATCTGTCCTGCGAATCCTACACTCACCACGTTCGCCTTTTCTCCACATCTCTCTCTCTCTCTCTCTCTCTCTCCCTCTCTCTCCCCCTCTCTCTCTCCTTCTCTCTCTCTCTCTCTCTCTCTCTCTCTCTCTCTCTCTCTCTCTCTCTCTCTCTTTTTTTTGTTTTTTCTCTTTTTCTTTTTTCTTCTTCTCTCTCTCCTCTTCTTCTTCTTCTTCTTCTTCTTCTTCTTCTTCTTCTTCTTCTTCTTCTTCTTCTTCTTCTTCTTCTTCTCCTTCTTCTTCATTTTCTTTCTAAAAATGTAATTTATTTATAAAGGGACCTACAGCAGCAGAGAAGTACGAAAGTCTTCTAATGTTAAAGCAATAGGAAATTTCAATACCCTGTTCTTTATCTTATCATAGAGCAATGTATCAAACCATTTGAAAAGTAATATCAACTCACTTTTAAATTTTGACCCGCATGTGAATTAATTTATTGCCCCTCTAAAGTCGGACTACTTTTAAAACATTGTAGGCTATACGTTAAACCGAGTCGACGAAAGTTACTAATAATAGGTCTTACGTTCACTAGACGATATTGATTGCTGATAAAAAAAAAATAGTTATGTATATGTATAAGCTTAAGTCATGATACACTGGGTTTTAGCTACTTATTATTGTGAAATAGTGTATATAAAATATAAAGAGCCTGTATCAATCTAGCTTATCGTATTTGCTTATTCAACTGTTCAACCCTTATGATTGATCAAACGGGACGAAGTTAATGTTCGGGAATTTATGCCCACTGCATTGTCTAGTACTATAAACATGAGCGGGTCATATTGTGCTTAGTACGGCCACCATAAAGGAGCTGGTCGCAAAAATAATCAGCATTTATAAAATTGTAATCCTATGTACTATAGAGAAAAATGTTTCTTTTAGTTAGTTTTAGCTGTTTTGGCTACGCAAATGCATCGCGCAAATGAACATTTTAACATCGTCGTTTTGTTTGTTTGTTTGTTCGTTTATTTTAATGTTAGTGTCACAAACAAACAATAAGTAGACTGCACTAACTTAAATAATAAAAAAGAATACAACGTGGATCACTGGGCAAACAACTCACCATTCTCAGAAAGCGTGTGGCGTCGTAGACCCGATTGTTGATGACGAGCCAGCAGGACTCTGCACTGCAGTGGTCAGATACGTCCAGGCGGGAGTACCTGGGCTGGACATTCTCGCGGTCTTCCCGGCCAAACAGGGTGTCCACCACTGAATGGACAGCATCTTTGATGAGAGTCGTCGGTCCCTGGTTGTGGTTGCCACCAGTTTTAATGTTACCCAGGATGCAGTGTTTTTGCTGGTGTTGATGGTTAGGGCTATGCTTGGTGCCCAGCGGTAGTTGTTTGGGTAGTTTGGTCTGATTGTCGGCTATTGCAGGCTCGCAGTCGATATCATCATGGGTCACCTGGAGGGGGAAAAACATTTTTTTATGCTTGTTTTCATTTTAGGAAAGAGACAACATGAAAGAGCAAAAAAAATGTAGTGAAAATATGTAATAAAAATGGAATGAAAAATACAACCACCAACGAGCTAGTAATTTCTGGAATAAACCCCCTTAGTATCTTTTGTCACTTGAACATTCGCGCAAGATAAGCTAATAAACATATACATTTGGTCAAAATAAGTCAGCATACGAGAAGCAGAAAAGTCGTAAAGCAAACACACTTTTAAAGAAATAAAATGTGGATTATTATTATTATTATTATTATTATTATTATTATTATTATTATTATTATTATTATTATTATTATTATTATTCACTATTAGTATTACATGTATTTTGATTACTCACCTGAAGTGTAGCGAGCGCCCAGCAGATTCCTTTTTTCATGGCTGAAGACATTGTTGCTGTTGTTTTCTCGAGATAAAAAAGACACCTGTGTTATAGTTTTTATTCAACGGTAGTTCTGTTTTACGGACTTGAGTAGAGATGTATGATGAAATAAATCAATACAACCTCTGAATCGATATGTCAAATCTGTATGTAATAGAACCTGAATTATACGTAGAGTTGAGAAACAACTTGAATTACTGAGTTAAGAAATCGGTATAGATTGGCAGTCTAATATTTTATAATGCGAATGTGTCTCTGAACCAAGCGCAAATTCGTTGATCGCGGTGAGATCGAAGAATGATTCTAAAACTGCCGACGCACTCTTTCCTATTTTATAGACCAAAACACTGGAGGAATGGGACATTCCGATTGGCTACTGTCACTAATCTAGCAGTCCAGGAGACGTAAGGCCAGCCAATGGGAGTGCCTCAACCGCAGGGGAGTGGTGGGGGGAGAAGCGAGCTGGGGGTGGAGAGAATGGGTGAATGGGCCAGGTAGACGGATCGCTGCCCGCTGAGCGCTGAGATACTGTAAACCTTCTATAATTTACAATCGCTAGTGTTTCATCATACTTTTTTTCCCTTCTGAAACCTACCAAAGAAGGGAAATGAGTTATTTTCGGGTATTACAAAAGGAAAATCTAAGAACATCCGAATTTAATACACATGATGGATTATATACAGAAAGGAAAAAAGAAAAGAAAAAGAAGAGAAAGGCCGAGGAAAACAAACATCACGTTTTTTTTTTCGGTAGAGATAACAAATATTGCAACGTTGACCGTCTCGAGAATATTCTCCTTCGCGTCCACTGACCAATCACCTGTGATGTTTGCACAAACACTGACCAGTCCCAGTAAAGATTTTGCGACAAGGCAGCCATGGCGAAAACGGAGAGGAGAGGAAAAGGGATCTGCGCCCCCGTCCAATCATAGCGTTCGTAGCCAATGAAGGATCAGAAAAAAACACACGCCAAAGCGGCGTGGTTATGTCATCTTTTATCAACGCAAAGCCAGTACTGGCTAAGTAGCGGTCACTGGTGGTCACTAGGTCTAAAAAATCTCGAGCCAAAACATTCTGGGTGACAGCCAAGCTCATGCGTAGGCCACATATTGTGTCATTTACAAGGTCAAGCAACATAATCTATTCTATATTTCTAGAAAACAATGTGTGGTTTACACTCGTGCATTTTTAAAAATAGATTGGAGCCAGATAGTGAAGGTTACAACTATGCTATGTCTCACCGAATGACCGAGGATTGACACCCACTTTTCATCAGTGATCTTGAGTCAGACCACACAGATATTGGTCTCAGAGTTATGTCATCTTTTCCCAGAGTTACGAAACGTTTGTTTTGATATAATTATTCCATCTCAAAACCGTCTTATGAAATTGAAAGAATGGGGTGTGGAAAAATTCTCCATCAGAAATATTTATGAAAGAGAGAGAGAGAGAGAGAGAGAGAGAGAGAGAGAGAGAGAGAGAGAGAGATGGAGGGAGGGAGGAGAGAGAGAGAGAACGACTTTAAAACTGTTCGTTAGCATGAAGGGTCAAGATACAAAATAATTATTAACTACTCATGTATTGTCTTTTAGATGATATTGCTGCTGTTTTGTTGCATTGCCACCCGACAGCTCCTTTCAAATCTTCTATGAACAATATATTTGTCAAGTACAGGCACAATTTTTGGCGCTCAATTTCTCTAATCTAGCCTATTGACTGTGTCGGTGATGACGAATTCGTTAATGCGACAAGTCAGCGTAGGCGGAAACATCACAGGTGCTTGTTTTCGGAAATTCGTGTCTACTTATTCATGGATATATGCCCAATAATAAAGGATCACGAATTATTTAAAAATAGATTGGGATTTTTTAAAAACATATTCTCCTATTCTCAACTCACTCGATTTTGTATAAAATCGCCGGATTATATGTGTAATGTACTAACCTTGTCTATAGGTATGATGGTGATAGTTTGTATCTTCGATGATAACAGTGCATTCATAGAATTTTAATTATCAACAGATAGATAACAGTACCTCTCAAGATACTGACAGGATCGTATTTCTAATCTGACATTTTCTGAATGATGTCTTATCTAAATAATGAACAGATCTCATGACTATTTAAACAATGGAAATATCTAATGACTATTTAAACAAAGTTACTGAATCAAATTAGTAGGACTATAACTCTTTTTAAAAAAAAAAAAGCTGAAAAAATACATTCATCTGGGTGTGTCTTTTCTGTCGTTTGATTCCGAAAAAGAATGACATACAATAATTACGTTGCAGATATTGATGGAAAAATTTGTATGGGCCCAGCTCAAAGCTACCACCGACACTTTTGGAAGCCTTGGTTCAGCTAGTTGAAGTTTTTAATATGTAATGATGACAAGTGGATCTTAGTATAATGCTATAAGATCTGAACTTTGGCCCAGAATCATCTACAAGAATCATTATGCCTTTTAAACTATTTTACATAGTTTGTACTTAAAAACAATCTTTATTTAAAAATTATGTCACATATATTGTTTTTATATACAAAACTCAATAAGTCTGGGAGCCAGATGTTAAAATTATCGTGCACACAAGCCATGAAATCGTGGAAAAGCCAGTTCAGCTTTCATAAATTCAGAATAGTTTCGTAGATAATAATAGGCGCCCAAAGTACGATGCCTATCATTCTCGCCTTTAATGACGTAAGAGATTAGAAAGTGCGCAACCCACATAACATGCCGCTATTTTAAAGAACAATTTCAGCGGGAGTAGATAAAGATATGCACTATGTCGTCTACTAATTTGGGCAGTGCCCTCATGTGGTCTTTCAGAAATTGTAAACTGGGAGAATACAGACACTCTTCCAGTTTTTACAATTGATAAAATGTGTGTAAGTAATAGTCATCTTCTCACAGAGAGCTCATAACAAAAGTAAAATCCAATGGGGATATTCGTTTTAGTGGTTTGTACTGGTTACAAGACATCTAAACAATTATCGAGGTTATCACAACATTTAAATCGCTAATCAGATTATTTATTCAAATGACTGATTAAAAAAAGGTGGAACTCTTGAAAGAAAGAGGAAGAGAGAGAGAGAGAGAGAGAGAGAGAGAGAGAGAGAGAGAGAGAGAGAGAGAGAGAGAGCGGAGCTCGTTGACCCTGTACATTATATTAATGAAATTTTAGCTTGGGTATTTGATCTCTTATACGTTCTTTGTACACGGTCAAATTTTCAGCTATGCAGACCCGTATCTCCAATTCCTGACACCTTCATGGTGTTTATTGTCACTATGCTTTGTACATACTAGCTCTCTCTCTATTTTTTTTTTTTTTTTGCAGGGGGGCCTGGGATAGAACATCGGCTTCCAACACAAAAGGTCCATGGTTCGAGCCCTGGCGATTTCGCTCCTTACTGGTTGGATCGGTGTCAGTTTAATGTGGCCGCCTGAGACAGGAGTCATGGTATCCCCGCCCTGTTTCGTGTGGGACAGCACATAAAATATATTTCCATGATTATTGATCTCCCATGATTGAAATGCTTTTAATACATACACGCTGTAGCCTATCATTTCGATCCAATTGAGTATATGATATCAATTACATTTTTTCACGATAAGATCTCGCCAGTTGATTGATTATTCCCATAAATTCAGAGAGCGTCAAGACACGGTGTCGTTTTACTACTTTATTCTTGCAAAGTATGACACTTTTCACCCATCAGTTTTGAGTTTTACATTTGGAATATAACGTTCAGATCATATTTTTCTAGATACTTAATTATCAGGGTCCACCTTAAACGGTTGGGTCATTTATAAATCATAACACAATGTACTTTAATATATCTCTTTATTTATATAAGTTACCATAAATTACACGGTTGATTTTATTTTGATAAAACAGGCTTTATTTTAATAATCCACCTTAGTTAAATTTTAACATTAATTTCTAAAAGGAAATAGGGGTACATTTAAACAGCAATGAAAACGATAATTATACCACTTGAGTACCCTTGATTACCCACATTTATGAGTGGGGCGCGGTGGTCCTGGGGTAGAAGATCGGCTTCCGACGCAAAAGGACCAGGTTCGAGCCCTGGCGATTGCGCTCCCGACTGGTTGGGTCGGTGTCAGTATAATGTGACCGGCTGAGACAGGAATCATGGCATCTCCGCCCTGTCTCGCGTGTGGCAGCACATAAAAATTGTCAGACGTTAGTCTTGGGGCCCGTCCACAATATAGCCTATATAGTGCTGATGTTGGATGTTAAACCAACTCAACAACAACTCAACCCATATATATGAGGAAGAAAAACAGCAAATGTCTCCAAGTAGGTTCAAGCGGAATATTATTAATAATTACGTATTTACTCAATATTTAATATGCACGAAGTATCTCACATGCACATTGCAGTGATCTTGTTCTTAAAAATTTTTTAAGGATATTATTACACGTTTTAAGGGGGAGGGGGGGAGAGTCCTGTAACAGCATACTGTGTAGGTGAGAAAACAATTTCAAATTAAATTATATATTTTGAGTAGAAACTATTATATAACATTATTCGTTTTACAAAGTGCATTAAAAATTTCTGCCACAAGAGAACAGCACATGTATTATGCTCTCTCCAGAATGGTAGGCTACCAGCTTGATTTCTCTCTCATTTTTTTAGTTCGATGTTTTGTACAACGGCGTTTTTTATAGGCTTATAATTGTTCCCGATACCGACTACATTTGGCGCAAAATTTTGGTTGATCTGATATTGTTTAAAAGAAATATTATTGACAATGTTGCTATACTTTATATTTTTAAAATATTAATTTTGACATAATTGTCTTTAATCTCCATAATAGTGTGCGGTTCTAATTTAATCATTTATTAATAATTATTCGACATTATTTAGACATCTGAGGTAGCACAGTGAATGTGGATAAAGAAGGAAATATGCATGTTTAATCACCCTCAGGAAGAACTGGATTTCCCTTTCAAATTATCTAATTTCTGAAAGAGCCTTGACCTAGACATTTAAGACTTTGACAACTATAATTATGACCATCTATTATGACATTCGTCGGATCACACGGTGCCTGTCACGTTATTAATAGTCACGCGTTTAAGTATCTGTAAAGGGCCTATATCTTATCGATTATCAATCAGCTTCAAAGCACTGTAAGCCTACAATTTACTTGACTGAAAAAATTTTTAACGGATTGAACACAGATTGGATGAACTAATTTCGCGACATGGAAGATAACAGATGTTTATTTTCATGATACATATGAGAAGCTCCTTGATTGATTTCAACCTGTGGATCAATTAGGTTGGGTTTATTACCTATCAGAACATCGGGAATCCCCACTGATCTTCGACCTACTTGCTGTAAAATCAAATTGGAACAGTTTAATTTATTGCTCTTCAACGTTTATTTAACTGTATAAAAACAGATAATGTTACGAATACTCATACTTGTACTAACTTTTACACTGTAGGTTTGATTCACATTTTGAGTAAGAGGATTCGTTATGGCTGTGCATAGAAAGTTCTTGGTCTTTTTCCTTTTTCTTGTTGAAGATTTGAAGATCGTTCAATAAATCCCCCCCCCCCCCAAAAAAAAAAAAAAAATAAGAATAAAAAAATAAATAAATAATGTTTTAAATATACATGTATAAACAATTTACTAACAGTCGGCATAAGTGTGTGCTCATGAACAAAGGTTTTATTGTACAAGATTGTACAGGCGCACCATAATACTTCCTGTTCATTTCACCCATAACAAGATGGTTAGGTAAAAAAAAAAAAAAAAAAAAATTATAATCATTGGTCGAAAAATCTCTTTCCTAATATAACGTCTCATATGTCACACGCTCCTGCACAACGACGGACCTCAGCACAATGTACCCGGGGCTTTTCTGGTACATCATGTGACACCAACCCAACCAGTGCGTCATCCCAGTTGCATACTGTCCAATGGCATTTAACCTTTAGTATCTTAAAAATGAAATAAAACATTTTACATCAGGTGACGATAAGAGAACAAGTTGGCTTAAACGGGATTTTAACCCCGGACCTCCTGTAATGAAGACTGACGCTTTGACCTCAGCATCACCCATTAGAAGTAAAGTAAACATGTATACAAGCTCATCCGAGTGCACCAGGAGCCAAACCTGACGTGCTTAGCCGATTACCCACGGGAGCCTCAGTAGCTAGAGACACGGGCCAATAAATCTAGTTTTGTCCGGTTCGTTCTCGATCAATTGATTTATTGTTCAAGCGCAGGTACCCACGTACCAATACAATGCAATCTTAGTGCAGAACCATACTACAGGCTCTGTGATAAAAAATATGATGGACATGGATGACTGAATCACGCCGTTTTACTAACAAATTAATATCAAAGTCTTTATACAACAGTTTTCTCATTGGCTACACGTTATTGTACACCTACTATAAGTCAGCGCAGACCCCCTTTCCCTATTTCTTCTTTTTCACTATGGAATTAATCAAAACAATGCCTATAATGTAATGAGACAATTTATGCTGGACGTCCAAACTATTATGTCCTTCGTACAAATACCATCAAAAGATTGCCATATTTACGAATAGTTATACTATGGTTATGTATGTATGATATTTCGGTAAACTAATTTAAAAAATAATGACTCGGATATGTTAAGATTGAAAAAAAAAAAAACAACAAAAGAAAAAATGTGTTGCAAAAGAGGAATATTTGCTTTTGTGTGTAGGAGAACATTGTGTGAAAACATTACGGAGTTTCTCTGATCTTTAAATACTCAATAAGGGTATAAAAGAAGTCACAATAATGTATCAGTAAAAATGTCAACGCCTAAGTACTAGGCATCATGCTTTGGGGTCCCGTCGCCGTAACTAGGAGAGAGCGTCACCTTTTCCGTTCGAAGATTATTGATTTTGGCCTGTTTTTGTTTGTTTTTTTACTTTACGTTTCAAGAACCTTTAGGTTAAACAAGTTATTCAAACACGTTTTCCATAACATCGATGACAACAATTATAAGTACATTCGGGGGGAAAAAGGCAGAGGAAAGCGTCAGTACTAGTAAAGGATGACGAAATCTAGTGCGACAGCCTTCAAGTTCAAGGCCACCTTTTCTTCCAACCGCAGCCATGTTTACGTTCTGCTGCCGGCGTCATGCATCGGATGATGAAATCTGGTGAAACGTAACTTCACGTGAATGGCCGTGGGCCTAGCGTTTTGCCCCTGCATGTCGTCCGGAAAAGACCGTGTGGAAAAGAATGAGAATTATTGTCAAGTCTGAATGGTCATTGGTCAAAGCAGCAACATAAGAGGAAAAGAAGTGTTAGTTCTGAAAGCGTTAGTAAAGGATGATGAAATCTCCTTCGACAGCCTTCAATTTCAAGGCCAAGTCTTATTAAAAAAAATACCCCCCCCCCCAAAAAAAAAACCCACAAAAAAACAAAAAAACATTAACAAAAAAACAACAAACAAAAACAAAATACAACAACAACAACAACAACAACAACAACAACAACAACAACAACAACAACAACAACAAAAACAACAACAAATAAACAACCAACCAAACAGATAAATAAAAACAAAAACAACAACAATAACAAATAAACAACCAACCAAATAAACAAATAAAAACAAAAACAACAGAACAAAACAAAATAACACATCCAAACAACTACTATAAAAACTTGATGTATTTTTTTTGAAAGATTCGGTATTTTTCTCTCAATATCAATAATGTTTACTTGAAAAAAGAAGCGGATGTATCCTTTTCAGAAAGGCTGTTCGATCAAGGGAGAACCACTTTAAGCCTTGAGAATCATGTTACATTGATTACCAGGGATGGACTTATCACACTTGTACTTTAACTTCATATGTGATCTTTTTCCCTTTCAATAAAAATTCTACGAAACCAAAGCATGGAAAAGGCAACAAGTCTTTTCCTTTTGAAAATATTATAATTGTGAGAAAATCTTCTGCCAGAGACCTTTGAGGTACGATATAGTCAGCAGTGTTTTTGGGCTGTTTTCAATTAGCAAGGTGTCTCCATTTCAGATCAAAGAACTTATCTTTAAATACTCAATAAGGGTAGAAAAGAAGTCAAATAATGTATATGTAAGGTCCCGTGTTCAAGTTCCGCCACCGGTATCAATAAAAATGTCAACGCCTAAGTACTAGGCATCATGCTTTGGGGTCCCGTCGCCGTAACTAGGAGAGAGCGTCACCTTTTCCGTTCGAAGATTATTGATTTTGGCCTGTTTTTGTTTGTTTTTTTACTTTACGTTTCAAGAACCTTTAGGTTAAACAAGTTATTCAAACACGTTTTCCATAACATCGATGACAACAATTATAAGAACATTCGGGGGGAAAAGGCAGAGAAAAGCGTCAGTACTAGTAAAGGATGATGAAACATAGTGCGACACCCTTCAAGTTCAAGGCCACCTTTTCTCCCAACCGCAGCCATGTTTACGTTCTGCTGCCGGCGTCATGCATCGGATGATGAAATCTGGTGAAACGTAACTTCACGTGAATGGCCGTGGGCCTAGCGTTTTGCCCCTGCATGTCGTCCGGAAAAGACCGTGTGGAAAAGAATGAGAATTATTGTCAAGTCTGAATGGTCATTGGTCAAAGCAGCAACATAAGAGGCAAAGAAGTGTTAGTTCTGAAAGCGTTAATAGAGGATGATGAAATCTCCTTCGACAGCCTTCAAGTTCAAGGCCAAGTCTTGTTCCAGCCACAGCCATGTTTATATTCTCTTGACGGCGAAAAAATACACACCCCTTCCTCATTTCCCCCAACCAACAACAACAACAACAACCAACCAAACAAAAAAACAAACAAACAAATAAAAACAAAAACAACATGACAAAACAAAATAACACACCCAAACAACTACTATAAAAAAACTTGATGTATATTTTGAAAGATTCGGTATGACTCTCTGCATACCAATGTTTATTTGAAAAAAATAAGCGGACGCATCCTTTTCAGAAAGGCTGTTCGATCAAGGGAGAATCACTTTAAGCCTTGAGAATCATGTTACATTGATTTCCAGGGATGGACTTATCACACTTGTACTTTTACTTCATACGTGATCTTTTTCCTTTCAACAAAAATTCTACAAAACCAAAGCACCTAACAGGCAACACGTCTTTTCCTTTTGAAAATATTAAATAGTTGTCTCCATTTCAGAGACAAAAAACTTATCAAAGTAAGGTTTATATTCCGATCTCGTGATGAGCGAAACGTCGTTAAAAAGCGCGGCAAATTTTCAAACAATGATATAAAAATAATAATGAAGCAGGATGCTGATGAAACCAAGAACATGGGAGAGAAAAGAGGAGAAAAAACTGTCTTCAAGCTGATAGTACCTGCTGTGGAAAATATGGAACATGCAACAGTTTATACCATTGAAGATAATGTTGAATGTTGTGAGAGTCGAGGGGTTAAAATGCAAATCGCTGGCACTCTATCACTGTCGCAGAAGAAACTACGGGGGAGGGAGAGAGAGAGAGAGAGAGAGAGAGAGAGAGAGAGAGAGAGAGAGAGAGAGAGAGAAATGCAGTAAAAATTAAACTTGCATTACAGAAGAAATACTTGGGAGGGGATTGAATAAGATATAATTGAAGATGTACTGCAATGAACCTTTTAGTGCTCATGTACCTGTTGCACACACCGCTCTTTTAGCTGCACTCTCCGTCTTAAATGTACTCTCACCCTATCAATGAGTTCAAGCACAATGGTATGTTGCAAAGTCCAACTCATCCACACTGGGATATAAACGCATAGTACTATGACAGACACCAGATGATCTACTTATTATTGTTTTGACGCATGCGTTTGAATATAACTTTTATAGCTTTATATAATATGTAAGCATTTCATCACGTGTTAATAAAAAAGATATAAAGGAGTCCATTTTTGAATTTTTTTTTACACAATTTGAGGTTAAAATTCAAATAAAAAGACCCCCTCGTCCACCTTCTCTCTCTCTCTCTCTCTCTCTCTCTCTCTCTCTCTCTCTTCTCTCTCTCTC
>RQTK01000132.1:338330-377085 GCA_003991915.1 Elysia chlorotica
AATAATAATAATAATAATAATAATAATAATAATAATAATAATAATAATAATAATAATAATAATAATAATAATAATAACAACAACCACAGCTATGTAGCCGCAGCATCAACAACAACCACAACAAGAAAACGGCCTGTTTGAGGATAAAGCCGTTACTGTGCTGACATGCCATAAAAAAACAAACTTGCAGAATTAAAAATGCGATCCGTTCATAATAATAAAAGAGAAGCGAGTAACAGCGATGTCCTCCCCTGAAATTAGACCACATACAATGTGTGTTTTATAAAACCCTGTGAACATAGAGACATTGCTTAAACATAATTGTGTTTGTGTGTTTGTACATTTTAGTAAAATATTACACGAAAAATCTGTTAGGTTAACTGGCCAATGGTCATTCATTTTTTCTTTCTTAATTTTTATAGTGCCATCAATGTACATGTACCACCATGGTCTTTACTTATCAACAAAAACAGTACAACAACCGAGTCAGCGAAAAATAAAAAATACGATGACCTAACTGTGCTATCTCTCGTAAACCTTAGTGATAAATGGTACAAAAATAAATTTATTAGTATTTCAGTAACAAACGATAAAACAACAAAGCAACACCAAACAACATAAAGAGCAAAACTTGCTGAAAAAAAATAAAACAACAACAGTAAAAAAATATTTTCAAGAATATAGGCGGATGCACTGTAAAGTGTAATGGCCATGTTGATGAACAGGACCCACACTTTTTTTCTTTTGGTTGCTGTTTTGTTAGTAATGGCGTATTACTATAGCATTAATTTTCATTAAAAAAAAAATCAAATGCAAAGGTAGATATGGGTCCACGTTTGTTTTTGTTTTCTCTTGTATCTACCTCATTGCCATATTCCAGTAAGCTAGGCCAATACATCTACACGGTTTTCCATCACACAGCCTAAAATGATTCTAATCCATATTATTATAGCTACTAAAATTCATAAAACAATACATCTAAAACAGATAAAGAGGTACTTTTTTTCTGTTTAATTCCAACTAGCCTTTTACACCTGGATCTATATAGAAATATCTCGATCTATACATGTATCATAATAATCTATTGTTTCTAAGTTTGAGATAATTATATAGATCTATAAATTAGATCTGAAAGTTGACTTGGTGATTTTTATACAGATTTTCGATTGTTAACACTCTGTTGGTCTTATGTAGATCTAGGTAAAACTCGAGATTAAATCTAATTAGTTCCCATACATTGTAGATCTAGATTATTGGTCTTAGCTACTGTTCTACATGTATCTCGATTCGATCTAGACTGAGAACGAGCGTAACCCCTCCGGATTTAATAGGAATCTAAAAGATCGTGATTCAGGATTATGTTGTCTAGATTAAGGGCAATCAATCGAAACGCAATAATCACCAGCGCTTCTTTTCTTCTCAACATTTTTTAAAGTTCACTTAGTTTGTTGACATCTTGAAGTGGAAAACGAGACTCCGATACCAACGCAACAGTAAACAATAGTATCAGCTGGAACCACAGGTTGCATCTTCCGCGTAATTACATAGAGGGTGGTGTCAGTTGCTGTGGACACTTTTTAGCCAGTGGTCTATCTTGCCAATCAAGTATACTTTGGTTTAGTAGAATGGTGATCTCAGTCCATTTGAAAATATAGCACAGAGATTATTTAAAAAAATTAATGTTGAAATTATGATTGTTTTTTTTATTATAATATTACCGGTACATCAAGGTGAACTGAAATCATTTCAAGCATTTATCACAAAGACGACTTAAACCCTATTAGAAACCAAAAACAAAACAAAACAACAACAACAACGAAAAACAACACTCTATGATTTTGATTACTATAATTATAAACCAAGGTCGCTATTTTTTTTTATATGTCCGCATTAGTTACTTTGTCCTTAATACTTGTCACTTTAATCCTTGCCCTGATTGTTCTCTGTAAATAAATTGATTTGATTATCTTGCGCGACCTCGACCAGGAGAAGGATAGCACAATCATACATAGATAATTTGTTGTTTAAAAAAAAAAACCACTTCCAAAGTTACCGGATGTGTGTATGTAATGTATGCGTGTGAGTGTGTTTGTGTAGGTGGGACGGAGGAGGGGGAGGATGGCATTTGGAGATACTGGTCATCATATTGTGATGACTGGGTCATATAAAATGCAATAAAGGTATAATACTTCAATACTATTTAGACAAGGGTTTTTGATAAATAAAAAGCTTTAAGTCAAGTTTGCACCTTTTGTAATGATTGTATATACATCTATAATGACATTCATAAGGAGTTATAATAAATGCCGACATCACACCAATTAAACAGTAAAAGAGGCAGTTCAAAAGCCATAATGCAACAACCGACTACCAAATAGGGAAATGCCATTAAATATGCATGTAATACCCAAACATACTTCATTACCTTTCTCTTTTATGGCTGATAACTATTTGTTTTGTTTTTGCTTTTTCATAATTTTTTTATCTCTGGTTCTTGAGAAAAATATATTACAATATAATGTCACTGCCCCAGTATGGAATTATGTGGCAGATTAGAATCCGATTCTGGCACATCTTAGAATAGAACATTTGGAGTTATTTTGACGTGTAGACATTCGTCTCCTTGTCTGTTTAAACAACCAGATATAAGATAAAAAATTAATGGGAGCTCATTGCAACCTTCCAGGATTTTCCGCTCTATAATTTGTAAGTCTAATTTATGGCAGTAGCAGGTGTAGAACACGCCACCATAATCATGTATGCGATATATTTCAGTTTTCCGTCCTGATAATACTACATACGTGTTATTACACACACACACACACTCTCTCTCTCTCTCACACACACACACGAATCAACAACATATCCTTTTTTTTTCAAGGAAAAGAAAAACCCAGCACAAGCATAAAGAGATAATATCATATACACTGGAGTGATAGCATTATGTGGTAAGGAAGTTTTGGGGTCGGAGAGGCAGGATACGCAGTAATAAGGCTCTCCTCCTCATGGTTACCTCAATTATTTTGTAACTTCATGTATTTTTAAAATAAATGGATTTAAATCCCCTGGATGAATCCTTTAGGGGCAGCAGATGAGATTCGAACCACAAACCGTAAGTTTATCAGTCCAGTCCAGAGCATGCACTCACTTATCGACTGATCTCGCTACTCTCCAACCGTCTCGTGGAGGTGTGGCCAGGTTGACCGGACTGTCTTTAGGTGAAGGTCGCAAACTTTTCCAGTGTTCTCGTCACGTGGCCCATGCCTTGTGGTCGGTGCAGATAAGCTTAGTCCCCGAGTTAAGCGTCTCAGGTCAACATCCAGACATTCTTGTGGCTGTCTAGAATATGGAGCAATAAATCTCTACCCCCCCCCCCCCCCCCCCCCAAAAAAAAAAACAACACAAAAAACACCCTCATCCTGTCTATCTAGCTAGACGCGTCTGTCTTAGTCAGCCCTTTATTCTCACTTTCTTTCTTTTTTTCCTCCAGGTCAGGTGTCAAATCAGGAGTGTTTTAGTGATCGCTACCCTTGACCGCCCAACTCTGGCTCAGTGGTGTGCACTTATGGGCTGTGTTGCACTTATGACTAGGCTATTTGTTTCTTAGGTACAATGTGTAAGCTCCATGTTCTGCAACCATTGGTGAACTTGTAAGTCAGCTTGTACTTCTCATATCTTCTTCTTTTCTTACTTTTGAAATAAAATTTAAAAAAAATCAATAATTGTGTTTTGGCTTTTCCTCTTACAAATTAATGTCAACAAATTGTATCAGTTTGATAATTTGAGCCGAGGCAAAACGTATACAGATTAAACTTAACATTTTTAATAACAGACACAAAGTGTGGTTTCACGTCCTGTTTTTATCATCAATCATTTTAAAACACAATTAAAACATGTATAATCAAGGATTTTAATTTTAAACCATTCTTATTCCTCAACGAAAGTGGTCTTGTTTAGGCATACAGCGCACAACTGTAGCTTGTAGTCGTTTCGTTTTTCCTTTAATTGGGTAGACTCTTGTTACGAATGGTTTACTGAAAATATTGCTCTTATGTTTCGACTCCATTTTTTTTTTAAATTTCTTTATAAATTAATTGAAAACCAAACTGATCACAAAGATAGTCAAGTGAATAAAAGATAACGAATAAGATAATGAACAGATTTCGGCGATTCGGTCGGTCGGTAGTCTACTCCTTACTTTTATCATGTAAGGAATTTCGTAACAGGATGGTGTTGGTACAAGTAGGCCTACTGTCATACTGAGGACCCCTCTTGAATTTTATGATTAAATAGATACAACTAAGGGTTGGCTCAGGAATGTTATCTCTTGTGGGTTGTTTTTGTATGTAGTTAAGATGTTCCCTATCACTTTTTATAACTCCTCTGAAATTTCTTTAAACCCTATCGAAATTTTTGAACAAGGTGGACATCTTTGCAAAGCATTAGTGCGGTAATCGTATAAAAAGTCTTGTATTGCCTTCAGCACCGCACATTTATCATTACACTAGCATAGTAGCCACAGTGGATCTAATATAGCTCTTACTTCTTGGCTTCAGTGCGCATTTGAAGCGACATCGTGCATGAAGATGTTGTTATGAAGAGTGATAATTGGTGAGATCTTGTCAGATGACTGCGATTGTGATATTACCAGGTGAGCTATACAGGCACTTGGCACTTGGGAACAGGTTCAGATAGTAATTTGATACAAGTTTATAAACTATGTACATACAATATACGACTGGGCACCGCGTCGTGTGGTTTTATTATCTTGTGAAACCTTGACGCGAGGTCAGATAAGGCCATAGCGTTTTGTTCGATACACAGACCAAGGTTAGTGAACGCAGGTCAATCTTGCCTACTTAGTAATTGATTATTCAATCCTCGCTACATTAGAACATAATTAGAAGTTGGGCAGATTCAATATCATACTCTCTGGTACGCGTAGATCATCTTCATGGAGTATATTGTGTGGATCTAAACGTATCCAGCGTTCGCTTCTCCTTGTAGACGACAAAGTAGAACGCCTCGAGAAACAATAGAAACCAAAATACATGTAACGCCATAGAGGTTGCTTCTACCAAAAATTTGAACGTTTTATGAGTACATGTATAACCTATCATTTTAAATATCTGAGACCAAATAAGATTCATAAGATCTGTAAGTTCTTTACTATGCTCTTGGGAAAAGTAAATTAACTACTACGTGCAGAAAAGGAAATAAATACAATCCATTATAATATTTATTATTGATCCGCCAATCGCCACAGAGACACTAAGGCTAAAATAATACGAGATCGTTGTACTAAGCCAGATGGAATACTTCAATGCTTTCTAAAATCAACAAAAAACAAAAAACTGCTTTAATTGCACAGAAGGATCCCCAGTATTTTCACAACAAAGCAAAATCACATGTACATGTAGGTTCATATCAGAACAGTACATGTATAAATAATAATTGAAGCAGCATCTCCGGTTTCCTATGGATAGTTTATTCAGACCTTTCGTAGCAAATTTTCCGTTTGGCAAGTTACTTTATTCAGCAACAAAGGTCTGATTATCTTGCAAAAACTAAAAAAGTAAAAATTATAGTGAATCCGATCATTACTGACAATTTGTTTCAAAGGAGACATTTCATCTTGTGAATGTGAGACGGAAACAACTGCATGTAATTCAGGGCAAACTAGCTTAGAGATATCTGTAATTAGTAATGTTTAACGTCCCCTAGGTTTCCTGACGAATCATACCGAACAGGGAAGGGGGTACTATTAAGTATTACTGAGAGATTATAACCCAGAGGTATAGCAACACCTAGCATAATCAGTCAATGAAGGACAACAGGAGTCATGTGCATTATCAAAGACGGTAATTCAAGGATAAGCATCGCATCTACGTATCACCGGTATCAATATTCATAGCCATAAATAAATGTCGTCATCAAACCCTTTTTATTTTTTTAAAATGAAAAACAAACGTAAATTGTGTATATATGACATATATCTAAATAAGTGAAGTCAGACCTATAAATTAAGTTAATTTACAAATGGCAGTATGCAACTTTTTTCTATATCATATGCAAAATCAAATGCCTCTCTGCTCTCCATCAAGGAAAATAAAAAAAAAGGACTCAATGTGTTCAAGTTTTGTATTTGTTTGTTGCTCTTGCGACAATCTATAGTATAGTTGTATAGTAGTCATAGTTCACATAACATAGATCATTTGTCATGACTGCATACAGTGTCATATGTATTAGCCTAAGAATTTTGTTTCTCCAATAGGTAGATATTGCATACTGTTTTGCATTTATTTCCCTTTTGCACATTATTGTAAAACTGAAAGATCAAATGATAGGGTCTATATGAAAACATGACGACAACAAATCTTTCAATTTTAGTTTTAGCAAATTTAATCATTGTTAACTTCCTAACTCGATAAGTCTTTCAGTTTGGCTATTTAAAAAAGAATGAAAGTTTTATAAAAAAAACTCAAAGATAATAAAATGATAAATGCAATTTGTTTATTTTCATATTGTTAACACGTCTGTCTTATAAAAGTAATGTGAATGTAATACACATTGGTCATTGCATAAATTACATACATGTAGAGGCCTCAGATAGCTAAAGTGGCTGTGTTCTAAAATGAACAAAAGGTCCAGGGTTCAAATATTAGCGGGTAACACAAACACTGCATAGGATTTTTTGAGACTAAGGTTTTGTAAAACTAATCATAATGTTAACAGAAATTAAATTTCAAAGAATGCATCAAAACAAAAGAAGAAGACTAATTCTCTCATAAGCAGTCACCACAAAAAACTTAAACTAAAAAAAAATACAACCCTTGCAGTTGCACATTTTTAGATGCAAAAACACTTAAAACGTTGATTTTTAGGAGGTTAGTCTTTTTATTCCCTGAAAAAGTAAGATCCGGTGGGGAGAAAAGTGCTCCTACTCTATCTCAGTCAGTCACAGATTGTAAGCGATTATTTAACTTAATGTTCAGACTTTGCTAATCGCATTTTATCATAAAAAATGATACACATATCCAATATATACATGCATGTAACGCAAGAGTGCAAATAATAAAACTAAAGTTATGATTTATGTCTTTTTTTTTTCTTGTTCATCTAATTACATTATGTGTTTTTCCCTCTTCATAACAATCTCTCTCAAAAATTTTTAGCAGTGGACAATAACTGAACTAGGTCAAATCATGATTCTCCCAAAAGTGATTCCATAACGTTAAAACAAAAACAGTTTTATGGCACATCAATCCTAAACCGGTAAAACTGCACAACATTATAATACTCCTATTGGTGATACAGTTTCAAACAATAGGTGTTTCACTCAAACCACTTGACTGCCTCGCTGTGAGGAAACTACAGGCACTGCATTCAGCTACTTCACTGACTTTGCACTTCCAGACTGGGCACTGCAGGGTGCCGAGTTACTACCACTGGTAGCGGGACTTCATTCATCCTTCATTCTATCACATTGGAAACTCGTGAATGGGTGTATAGGCTCTTAAAATATCAACCAATGAAATCAAGGAATAGTTTGGCGGACTCTCTGCTTCCCACTCACATTATATGAAGGTTATATCACTGATCATAGCCTGAATCTCTAAACTTTTAAGAAAGGAAAGGGCGGTGTTTAATCGTGTGTATAAAGATGGATGGACCACTGGTGCAGGGGAAGATAGTGATGAAAGCAAAGCTTTGACATTTACACAGGAGTGTCAAACATCACACCACCGAGACACAAAAACCAACACACACTGATGCGAAATAGTGGCTGGCTACATTGCATGTTGAACTCAGACCTGTTCTATTCATGTGACTGTGGGCTTGTAATTGCAATAGGCTCAATTTTACACTGTACTGAGATTATTATTTTGTATAGCACGCCGACAAGTACTGTAACTGCCGATTCTTCGCTTGATGTTTGACCATTAGCATCTCACGATAGTTCCGTCTGTCGTGGCCTGCGCTTCCAAGCAGACACTAAGATACTCGGCAGGTGTCCAAAAATCTGGTTTAATATTTTTCTAGTTTTGTGGGATGTAATTAATAGGGATGGTCGATAGGGGTGTAAAGATAGCTCAGTCACCAGTGCTCAGGAATGGGGAGCAAGAGTTCCAAGGTTCAAATCTTTGATGTCGCTTCTCTTGATCTACCCATACCCTTTCCGCCCATCTCTTAAGGAAACCTATGGGACAAAACATAAATTTGAAGATTGAATTTTTAGCAATAAAGGCATCAGATATCTCTAACAAGTCAGCTCTGGATTGACGAATAGAAAGTACAAGGTTTGATCCTCAGCTGACATTTCCATTTCTGCATCAGCACTATATCGGCTATATTGTGGATGGACCAAAGACTGACGTCTGAAAATTTAATGTGCAGCCACACATGAGACAGGGCGGGGATAACACAACTCCTGTCTCAGCCAGTCACATTAAACTGACACCGACCCAACCAGTAGGGAGCGAAATTGCCAGGACTTGAATCCGGACCTTTTGCATCGGAAGCCGATGTTCTACCCCAGGGCCACTGCGCCTTAAATTGGGGCTACAAGAGTTCTAAACGCCTAACCATTTAAGCCAAGAGGCACACATTGAGAAGCGTGTTTCCATGAAAAAGATTCACACTGAAACAAATCACACCCACAGCTATTTCAAATTAAATAAGTTTAATTGTGATCACCTGCAGGAAACAAAAGTCTATAACTGGCTTTACCTTTATTTCTCCCCAAATAAAGTAACTAACGACTATTAGTTATTACAAAGCAAAAAAGAAAACAAGATAGTGAAATAAACTAGCTTCTCAGCGCAATAGAAATATATAGTTTCATTAACTGATAGCTAGAAATAGCACAAAAATAGCAATATCAGCGCAACACTAAGAGAATCAGTTAACCAGGTTAACAGTACTGTCACACCCCATTTTTCACTATCAGTCAACTGTGCCGGATCCAGACTGGCCAGCTGGCCCTTCGCCGGAGGGATTAGGGTTATAAGAAATCATTGAAAGATACTGGAGAAAACTAAAACTGACCTATCAGAGAAAGAAAATTTATTTGCTTTGTTCAAGTTAATGTTATCACAATTTCCTGAACTGTACAGGGGAAATTACCAGTGGAAAAGCATTTGTACATTGAATCTGCATTCAAAAAATCTATGTTCTAAAAAAACATAACCTTGCTAAAAAATAGAATTTGTGTATTTTGCATTTCTACAAAACAAATGATCCCAAAACTTTTCTCAAGACAAAGATATTGCTCAGGGCAGACGTAGGGCATTTAAATTCATTGATAACAATTTAATATGAATTGTTAAGTCAGGAGAACCATAACTGGTTATTTCTGCTTTGGCAACTGCTGGGTATCACTTACCTGCATTATTGACAGGCATTTTGTCCTTTTTCTGTGGGGTTACAGCTCTAAAACTACCATTGAGTAGAAAAATAAGTTCATAATAAGCCTCTGACCCAATTTTATCATTGATTGAATTGCCGAATTAACCACTTAAGATCTTCGTAAGACCATGTATCAGTACATGTACACAAACAAAATAATTGCAATCATAACATCAATGACATTTTTTGCAAAAATTCTTATAATAGAAATTTAAAAAACCCACCAAAGTACAGAAAGAAAAAAAAAAAACACAATAAGGAAAATATTATTTACATACATGTACATGTATAAATTTAAATCAAATAATATATTTGCAGATATTATGTACAAATACCAAATTGGTTATTAATTGTCCTGAATGAATGGCAGACATGATGGTCAATAACAATTTTGTCTACCACTATCATGCATCACAGTTGTGTATGAAAAAACGATGAAGTTTGACATATAAATGAAGCTTGGAGTTATTGATCACATAGCAATAGAAGATAAAATTCACTGATTAGTGATTTCTTTTGAACTGCGACTTACAATGATTCTTAAATCTCCCTGACAGACTTAACAATGCACCAAGGCATACGAGTCCAATGAACCAAAAAATGATAAATACCAATTAATCTTTCAAATTAAAATAAGAGTAACTGTCAATCTTTGCCAAGCTCTCCTTGATCTTTGAACTGTGTGTCAACAGCTAGAGACAATGCATCCAGATAGACCTCCAGAGTCACAGGTGCTCCCTGTAGTTAAAATAAAGATGAGTTAAATTATTTCACAAACATGCTTTAACAATAATCAATAAGTTCCTACCTCAGATTAAAAAAAAAAAATCATGAAATAACTTGCTTTATTACATATGAATGCTGAAAATCTACCCATATAAAAAAATGCTTATTTAAATACTGTACTCGGCAAATACAATAACACAAAAGAGAAGTTATCTGTAATACCAAACCATCCACATCAAATTACATTTCAAAATCAGGTTGACCCTTTTCCTTCCATACATCCCTCTTTCTAGTCAGTCCAAGATCTTCTCTACCCGTATAGCTGTTACTCTCTTTCCATTCATTTCCCCAATTGTAATAATGTGTTCTGATGTATCATTAAATCATAAGTATGCCTGCTTCTTTTAATACACTTTCATTCGTCCTCATTGTCTTCCATGAGACTTTGATCATTCTTCAGAAGTCTCTGTTGCTGAGATATCTTTCTGTAACTGCTTGTTCAATGTCCATGTCTCGCTGCTGTATACAAGAACTGGATGTACAAGATATGCACTTAAACACTCTTTGCTTCACATTAAGGGCTAGTTTGCTATTAATTAGAGTATGTTTCATTTCTGAAAAGTCTGTTTGGCTTGTCCTATTCTTGTCTCATTACTACATTTGGACTTTGGTTCCAGGAGAAAAATCCCACTGTAGGCAAGTTCCCGCTATAGTCATGCCAAGAAAGAACTGTAGTAAAAAAAATATCTTAACATTTATTACCTACTTTTTTAAACAATAAAATCAACTTATAAGCCTTTCTTATTTTCTTTGTGTAAGATTACTCTGAGTCAGAGACAATCTAAGCCTATCAGTAACACCTGTAATGCAACAACAACCCTATTTTTCTCTCTCTTGTCAGTTCCACCTAATTCATAGTACTGTATTAGTAGGCTGGCCAATCCCATTGTCGCATCATAGACTGCATGCCTGTTGAACACCCCTACCCCCACTGTATTATTACACAAAGTATCACAAGGCGTTAATTTTGGAACCAAAGCTCATCCCCTCTCCCGCTGTATCCAAGCTCATCATCTCTATGTCCCTTGAAATCCAACACCAGCATTAGGTTTTATATAGTAGGAAAAATAGGGGTTCTTGAAATATCCCACTGTAGCGATGGTCCTGATGCAGCGGGTGCTGCTATACTGTTTTTTGTTACCATCACCACATAACTAGTGTTAACTCACAAGTTTCAACTGTTTTTAGAATAGTATATTACAAATGGGAGAGTTTAAATAAAAGGAAACAGCGATGCTGTTACAGATGAATGTTATATGTAGAGAAAAGGCATACTTGACCGAGACATTGGCAAAAGTACTAAGCATTGTAAATTTTTAAGTTTTAAAATTTGTTTGATGTTACCTGCAAGTGAAGAGCATGTGCCAGAAAGGGGATTTTCCTCAGAGTTCTGCCACTGAGACCCAAACTTTTTCTGGAGAGGAAAAGAAATTCAAATGCTTTAAGATTGAATGAAGTGCGTTTGATTTAAAAAAAAAAAAATTATAGATAATAAAAATGTGCAATACTTATTGATAAAAAATAAGTCTAGTCATTTACTTTAAATGCTAAATATATCTACAATAATATTGAAGAAAATGATTAAAAGACGATAGTTTTCTGCACAATCTGTCTTAAAATGTAAGACATATTTTATATTTGGTTTTCACAACATTCTGAAGTTGTCATGCACATGAGCTTATTTTTCTCCCAGAACCAAGATTTGAGGTCTAACTGAACTATTTCAGACAACGGCAAATGAAAAAAACTGTTTAAAATATATTGAATTTATAAGGTGTAAAACAGGCATTCTAATAGATGAAGTAGAATATTGAGACGATTTACATAAAGCTGACCACAGCAGAGCAGCAACGATTTTGCAGCTATCCTTGTCACAGAACAAAATCATCTAGCAAGCATCTTCAAAGACTAACATCGACATCAATGTTTCTGGAAATTGAGATGCTTGTTTATTGTTCTGATCAACTGTATGTTTATGTTTTTACTCCAAACTTTCCATTGGCATAAATTATCTTCTTCTAAACTGAACTTGATAAAATAAAAAGCAAAAGAAACTGTAACCAATTCTCTGCCTTCCTGGCAATTCGCCTGCTACTTGTACAATAAGTTCAGGGTGTGTATTAACTGCGTGAGAAATATGCGCGAGCGGTAATGAGGGCAAATGGTAAGGGAAGGATTAAAACATTATTAAAAATGACACAGAAGATGATGAGAGCCCAAGTAAACCTACCCAGCAATGTTGTAAAGTTTAAGACTGTAAGTTGTTGCACTGTTCTCCATGAAGCGCGTCACTTCCAGGGCTCGGATATCCAGCAGCTGGTGGGCGGGGCTGATCACACCACACTAGGCAAGAAAAACAATTACGTAAAACCATTGAGGCTCAGAGTAATTGAGTTGAGTTGGTTTTAACATCCAAAGTCAGCACTATATAGGCTTTATTGTGGATGGGCCCCAAGACTGTCATACAATTTTATGTGCCACACATGAGACAGGCCATGGAGACCTGGACCCCTATCTCAGCCGCTCACATTATACTTACACCAACCCAACCAGTTACAGGGGACAAAATGGACAAATAAATTTTGATTGATCACAGGGATTTGAACCACAGACCTCCCGATTTAGAGACCAAAGCTGTACCACTTAAGCCAATTTGCCCCCAGTTTTTGAGGCTCGGAACATATGCAATGAATAAACAGATACAAAAGCTAAAAATAATTCCTGATTTTTTTTAATAAAAAAAAAGCCTAAATCAGTGTGTCCGCAGACAGAATCTTCTATCTAAATGATGCGTCTATAACAGTATTTTAGGTAGGGCGACCTAAAATTTTAAGACTTACAATCAAGTACACGATTTGAGTTTAAATAATTTAAGAAACCATTAATTCCTATATTTTTTACAACTTCTACTCAAGAGATCTCTTGTTTGATCCTTACAATCAGACCGCCTTGTTCCCTTTTTGTTGGGTCGGTGTCAGTATAATTAATTTTACTGATTGAATTATAAGTCTTGGTATCCCAGCTTCGCCTTTGAGAGGCAGGACGTATAATTGTTATCTCACAACTTGCCCATCAATGAAGTATCCCCTATTGAAGACGTCCATGCATAAGTTTGGTACACTAGACTGGTTTTACACGAATCATGGAACAGCTGAAGTTATTGCTAACACCACTAATACCTTTTGTTATGCATGTTTTCTGCATAACTTACAAGTATGCTTGTTTTTCAGCATGCATATATATACAATAGCTTCTGCTAAGTTGTATTATTGCACTTTTTTTTTATTATAGATTTAAATTTGTAAAAAATTTGTCTCAGAGAAAATGCTTTGTAAAGTTATGTGGCACATATCATGGATTTCAATTATGATTTTTATTCATAATTGCAGGAATTTGAGTCATGCTACATTGTCTTTCAGTGTATATTTTGGCAGAATGACTTGTCTGTTACAATCAGCTTGACTGTTCACATTCCTAAACTAGATATGATAAAGTATGCTTCCCCCCCCCCCCCCCCCACCAAACAGACTAAAAAAATACAAAAGAAATACGCCCCCCCCCCCCCCCCCCCTCCCTACACACACAAAACAGACTAAAAAAATACAAAAGAAGCACAAAAAAGTAAATAATTCAGAACAACTTACTCTCATTAACTCCTTTAGACAGGAGAGGTAAATGTAGTAAATGGCTCTTCTTGATGGAGGTCCTATGTACTGCTTGATGTCTGCGCGATCAACAAATGCTAGATCCACTGCACCTGTGATATTTGAGGTGGTCAGAATGAGGACATTGGGATACCTGTTGGATTGTAAGAAAAGACATACTCAAAAAAAGTGCAAAATATATAAGAACATGTACATATATAATAAAAAAAATTTTTTGAATGGTTTAGATTTACAAAAAAATTTCAATTCAATTATTTTAGAAGTTGGGCTGGATTTAGACAGCCAAGTTGTAATTTTTACACTGAAAGCCGTAAATTGAAAAAGGTACTTCAAATATTTTCTCGCTTTAAAAATTCTACATAATTCATGCATGTCATAGCTAAAATCTCCTTTTTTTTAGTCTCTACAACATATTTCCCTTGTGGCTAGTTCCAATTTCTTGGACCACGAGAAATGTTTCTAATATAAACAAAATGTACCTTTTTATCTGATCTAATTGGGTGAGCAGGGCATTCACGACTCGTATGGCATCTGATGGCTCAACGCCACTCATGGAGCTTTTCCTGGCTGCCGTTAGACTTTCTACCTAATTGAAGGAAAACAATTTGAGTAGATGCCAAAAGCCAACACACCCAAGAAGTAGCAAATACACCTCCAAAAAACGCTGTACATGATCTTTCTTGATACATAAAACTCAGGGCAGAGCTTTGTTTTCTATGACCAAAGATTGGAATCCAACAAACACTGTAAATTTCGTCTTATTGAGAAAGTGATATGATAATTGTTTCGATATTTAATATTATGCTCTATTTAATGTCTGAGCTTAGGCATATTGGTCTATCCTGTACTATGCTTCTTCTTATACAAATCACACATATATTCAATTGACTAACTTGATTGTAAAATCATTGGATCTCACATTTTAATAATAATAATAATAATAATAATAATAATAATAATAATACTAATAATAATAATAATAATAATAATAATACAATTTGACCCGCCAAATTGGGAAAACCTGAGAAGATCATGGGAATTTTTTCTATAATCGCGCCAACGTTATGGTCAGTTTAACGGATTGAACATGTTTTGTTTGTCTAATAAGGCTGCTAAAACATGTATAGATGTAGCTGGGTGGGTATATACAAGAGTTGCATCAATTTGGATATTTCCAACTCTAAATGTAAAAGATGGCCATCAAAAAATGAGTCGATTAAATAGCTTATATGTATTACATGTATTCAAGTTCTTGACCCAGAAAACCGGGAAAACCCTGATAATATGGAAAAGACACCTTCTGAAATTTCCGGATTAAGCAGGTGCAACTGTAATAATATTTAAATAATGATAAAAATAATCATAATACTGATAATAATAATAATAATAATAATAATAATAATAATAATAATAATAATTGCAATGATAATGATACAAAAAAAGTAACAAGGAAAAAAAAAACTATTAGTGTCAACGGTTCACAAACACTTACTTCATCTATCAGAACACATACTAAAGCCTCAGGATCTTCTATGAGCTCTTGTATTTTTTGAAACATTTTCATAACCAACTTGCCACTCTGCACAACATACAAGAAAAAAGAAGAAGAAATGGAATCTTAAAAAGTAAGAAGTCATTTGAAAAGCAATAAACCCCTCATTGAAAAGAAAGGAGTGGAATATTAAATTGAAAAAAAAATTTAAAAAGGCAAGAATTTATTATCTGGCACCACAATTAACACTCAGAGAGATATCCAATTGATTTTTCTTTTATTGCATGAACAATTACCTTAAGTTAAGCTTTGTAACCATCTGATACAGGAACTTAATTTTTCCAAGTTGATTTTTACGTATCAACATATATTGTCCTTTAATCTGATTTTGTCCATGTCCACACCCAAATAAAGTCACCAAAAATATATAAAACGCACACACAAAAAAAGAAAAAAAAGGCATGTATATTTTCCTATCTTCCTTGCCTTTTATGCGTTTTACTTGCACAATTCATAGAACAATGTCCTGCAAAAATATTGAGCTTTGCCCTCACCTCAGAGAACCATTTTGAGAAGAGACTGTGAGAGTTAATTTCCACGAGTTGACCATGCGTGTAGCGATCAGAGAACCTGATGCTTAGCTTCTGGGCCAGAGCTTTGCACAGAGATGTCTTTCCCGTGCCAGGTGGACCTTTGAGACAAAATACATAAGTTGACCATGGTAAGGAAAAAATAGGGCAAGGTTCACATTTGTAGACCAGTTATTTTAACAAATTTTTGGCTTTCAAAACTTGATAAAGCACTGCAGCTTAAAAAGTCTACTTCAGAAACAAAATAATCGCAATGCTGCAAAGTATATCAGAGTTGAAGGTTGGTTTAGAAAATAACCACCTGTCATGACATGCAAAGAGCATTGATTTTATCAAAAGATGTTTCACCTTCTCATCTCAGCAATGTATTGAAAATTATTTCAAACACTTGATATTTTGAAAGAAACAGACACATTTGGATACATTTTGTAGAGATGGAGAGGCCAAGTATTAAACAAGTAATTTCATGTCATGCAGAAATAACAATCCAAGCTGGAAGGAAATTTAGTCGAAATGAATCATTATTTTACTCTTTAATTGACATTACTTATTTTGCAGGCTCATTCCACTATTCATTTTATTAAAGTTTTTACATAATAAGTTTAATATGCCTTTTCATGCATAATGATAATATGATTGTTGATAAAAAAGAGATTGCAAATTTAATGTTATGATCGAGAAACAATTTGATAAGGAATCAATTAAGACTGGCATCATTCATTCAGTGTTCAACCTGTGTTTTATTGTGCAACTAATTTTTTTTTATTAGGTTAAGGTATCAAACGCTTAAAAAAAATTGTTTTTTAAAGTTAAAATATATGTTTCATGACACTCAAATTGTTACCATGAAGAAGTACAACTCGGTTCCAAGAAATAATGTTGCTGTCAACCGCTTTGTCCGAAAATAGAAGAGTCGTTGTAGCATAATTCAGTAACTGGTGATAGATGGATTTATGGTTTAAAGTTGCATAAATTGCTAATACATTTTAGGATAGCTTTAAAATCAGGAAGGTAAAAATATCCCACTCATATGACTCTTAGTGGAATTCTCCTTTTTATTCCATTCCATTATTTAGAAGAAAAAAAAACAACCTCTGTGAAATTAGTAGCAAGTTTGACATTATTATCCGTAACATCTTCAATACTTTCCATTTAATGAATCCAAGATGTATGCTTTTTGTACCAAGTTTTACAGCCTATTGTAAAATAATAGACACGTAGTCACAAGTCTACCTAAACATTTAACTATAATAAATATACATGTAGTCATAAAAATGCTCCCGAGAAAGGTAAGATGTCAAACTCTGTAATCCATAGTGAAATCAAAGAGGGTAAGGGGGGGGGTGCTAATACATATTCCAACTAAAGTATGAACATTATAATTATGGAAAACACCCACACACCCACACAATAGATGTGTTCTAAACCAAAGCAGCAACAATAAAATTGTATTCTTTAAAGATTAGTCAGAAATAACCTTTTTGGAGCCAAACAAAGTGAAGAGGATAAAAAAGTAGCTACCCTTGTCTTGATGGCCTCATCATAGACGAGAGACTCCCATAGCCCTTGAAAATGTGTAGAGGGAAGTAACCAGTGAGAGGCAGCAGAAATGTTCTCCTCATCTAGCTCCTCTGAGCCTGCCTCATCTGTATGCACTTGGAAAACGTGGATGTGAAGTGTGCATGTCGTAAGATCAATAGCCTGGAACCAGTAAAAAAAAAAAAGGTTCAATTGGGAATGTGTTTCCACCAACATAGAGGACATGAAATTTAACTTAGGTTTTTAAAAGTTAGCTCATTTAACGAAGAGGGATTTATAATGCTAAATGGTGTAGCTTATTAATAACCTTTCAAAGAGAAGATAAAAAAAACAAACAGACTATTGAGACATGTGAAAGTGAGGTTATCTTGTTTTCTTCTTTTTTTCTTTTCAAACCATCGAAACTGATCATGTCTATAAAAAAAATGGGGAGTTAGCAAGACCAAATTCAAGCAAAAGATCTTCAGGAGTTGAATTAATTCATGAATACGAAACTTTTTTTTTCTTCTTAAAAAAAAAAAAAGAAACGGTTACATGTGATTAGTGATTTGAAATCATTATTTTCATAAAAATTATTTATAATCTATAATACACTTACAGTGATCTTTTAAAACAAAATTTGGAACTAAGAATAGTTTTAACAATTCCCATATAAAATCTTTAGGAAGAGTATTACATGTTGCATATCTCATGTACCTTTTCTTATATCACAAACCTCAAACAAAGTCCATTAATCTTATGATCTAAAAACATTGTCGTGATTGAACAGCCGCACTGCCCCTTGATTTATCGGTGGATAGATATTTATATGATCCAACCGTCCAGACATAAAATAAACTGACAAAACTTTTTTCGAATTTAAAAACCAAAACCAGATTAATTTTCAAGAACATTTTTAGGCATTATAATTGTTTAAAACTAGGACAGAGACAAACCCCATAAAACGCACCCTCTTTTCGTGACTTGGCTGATCCACATCACACAAAGCGATATGGTGAACATTCTGAGACAAGAGTTCATCCTGAAATTCTTTCACAATAAAATCTCCAAAGGCTGTTCTTTTGGCTTTGAGAAACTCTAAAACCCTCTCTTTTATGAGAGTTCTTCTCAGAGTACTGAAATGTAAAAACATTATAAATTATATTTCGAAATTCAAACGTTTAATAATTGTAAAATTATGTTGGTTTTACATTCTTTGGGATAAAAATTGTTTTGGTCCAATTTGGGTAGCTGTCATAGATAACGTTCATCCTGAAAATCTCCAAAGGCTGTTCTTTTGGCTTTAAGAAACTCTAAAACCCTCTCTTTTATGAGAGTTCTTCTCAGAGTACTGAAATGTAAAAACATTATAAATTATATTTCGAAACTCAAACTTTTAATAATTGTAAAATTATGTTGGTTTTACATTCTTTGGGATAAAAATTGTTTTGGTCCAATTTGTGTAGCTGTCATAGATAACGTAGCTTTTGACTTTCGCCTGATGTGCAGCCAGAATATAGTTATTTGCTATTTTCAGTCCGTAGTAGTTGTAGTTGAGTTGGTTTAAAGCCAAACGTCAGCACTATATTATATATCTAGGCTATTTTTGTGGACGGGCCCCAAGACTGACATTTGACAATTTTATGTGCTGCCGCAAACAAGATACAGCGATCAAAATGCAGTGATACTGTTCCCTTTAGTTTTGAGCAATAAATAAGCAGACACCTGACAGGTCAGCAACAACCACCGTCTCAGGTGCATCATAGAGAGGTTTATGACTTCACCCAATGCAGTTGTCGGCCGATTGCCTGTGCCAAAGCCCAAATTTTAGGGGTACTTTTCAATTCTTCTAGTTTACAAGGATATAAATTTTGTGTGCTGCAGACGAATGGCTATATAGTGGCATTCTATTTTGTTGCAAGCATGCTATGATGTTTGTAAATTTTGCTCTGAACAAATAGAGTAAAAATGATACATTGACAACACACATTTCTTCAATAATTTAAGTGCTTTCATAATATGGGGTAATTATTCATTGTCCATATGATGTAAACTTGAATTAAATGGAAAAGAACAAGAAAAAGAATAAGACATTATAAAAGAAATGAAAGAAGAATTCATAAGGTGGAGAGGAAGCATGTGCTACACCGTGCTTTAGAACGAAAAGTAACATAATTATATTGTTGATATCCATGAGGATCCCACTGATAAATAATCTCACCCACCTTCAGTGACGCTCTGATGGATGTTGATGCTTAATTAACAGAAATTGTTCAAAAAGAGAAGGCAACCTGATCTGGATTCAAAATTGCGATTCCTTAATACTAAGAAAAGCATCTGTGCTATTTCGTTTTGAATTTCTACAAATACATTGATACATTTATTCTAAATCTTGATGAGAATAGCATTGCCATGGAAATCCCACTTACTTAGATCTACATGTATTTTGAATTGTTTATTTACACTAAACATAATCACAAATTCGATTTCATCTTACAAAAATTTACTCTGATTCTCGAGACTAAAGATATGGCCAAACCTGCAAGGACTCTGGAGAACTTCTACATGATAAGCTGTGAGATTTTTGGCTGTGTCTGTTTTACCATCCATCGACATTGGAAGGGCATTGTGAAGAGCAATGATTTGCTCACTATCCATGTTCTAGAGCTGTCAGCAGAAAATACAAAACAATGACCAAATTGTTAAAAATGTATACAGTTTAAATCATACTCGAATTGCATTGGACTATGACCTATATTCTACATAAAAAGCAGTCTTGAAAAGATGTTTTATGACTGCGATAAATTTTAAATAATTTTTTGATTCAATTAAATCTGTCGCATTGAGTTGGTTTCTAACGTCCAATAGCACCAGCAGTATTAGGGTCCCATAACTAACATCTGACGATTGTATATATATATGCTGCCACACAGAAAGTCTCCAAGAGACAGTGCAGGGATACCAGTTTTACCACAACCCATGTCTCAGCCAGTTGATTAAATGTGTTTTGAGGAATACTTGCTTGATAATAAAGTGGTATTTTGGTGGTTTTTTGTAAAAGTATTGGACTACCCGTCTACCGTAGTATCGATTTTCAAGCATTATCTGGTGGTATATTGGATTGCTATTTTAAAAGTGTATCATTATTGTATGATGGTCTACCAAGAAGAAATTTGAACAGTCACGCTCACATGGTCTGTTTTTGTACTCTGTAGCTGTTGTAGGGAGGCTTTATCTTTTTCTTTGTTGAACCCATTAACTGATTAAGCGTGCACGCCAGTTGACTGCCTCGCTGTGAAAGAACTACTGGTTCCACTCTAGGCTACTTCACTGATTTAGCACCTCCCAAATGGGCACTGCGGGGTGCCGAGTAACTGCCACTGGTAGTGAGCCTTCATTCCTCCCTTTTCTATCACCTGTGACACTTGTGAATGGGTGTACAGGCTCAAATCTCAACCAATGAATTAAGAATAGTTTGGAGAAATATCAGCCTCCCAGTCACTGATGCCAGCTTGAATCTCTTTAGAAGTCTATGAAAGGAAAGGACTGAGGAAGGAGCAAGATACCCCATGTAGAGATCTTGGGTAACCCGACAGTGTTTAGTCTCTAATAAAAGACGGTTGGACCATCATTTAGGGGAAGATGGTCAATGAAAGCCTTGCTTTGACTGATTCACATAAGTGTCAAATGCTACTCCATGAGACACAAAAACAGGCACACACACACTCACAGTCACACACACTGATGTGAAACAGGAGTTAGCCACATTACATGTTGAACTCAGGTCTTTTCTGTTTGAATGACTTCAGTGGGCTTGTAATTGCAATTGGCTCACTTTTACACTGTACTGAGTTTATTTGGATAGTAGGCTGGCAGTGTTGTAACTGGCAATGCTTCGCTTGATAATGTTAGATCATTATAAATCCTCCAGATACCTCTGTCTGTCACGGCCTGCGTTCACAAGCAGACTCTGCAGGTGTTTGAAAATTTGGTGTGATATTTTTCTAAAAATTCGTGGGATGTAAATCTATTTAAATTAAAATATTATTAGCGTTGGCTTAGTACAGCGTAAAGAGAGCTCAGTCTCCAGTATTCGGAACTGAGGAGCAGGGGGTCAATGGTTCAAATCTTTGGCCTCGCCGCTCTTTTTCCACCCATCACTGTAGGAAACTTATGGGAGTGGGACATAACATTAATTTGAAGATTGTATTTTTAGCAATATAAGGCGCCATATATCTCTAGCATTACTGTTCTGGATTGACAAGTAGGACTAGGACTAAGGAGGTCAACGGTTCGGTCCTAAGCTGATATATTCCATTTCTGTATTGTAGAACTTACAAGGGTTCTAAACGCACTAACCCGTTCAGTCAACAGACACCCAGGAGGAATGTTGTTCCATGTAAAAAACGAATCAAACAAACATGCCACACCCACAGCTATGCTATAATTTATAAGCTTAATAAATTGTGATCACCTACAGTAAAGAAAGTAACTGGCTAAGTCTAAGACTACCCCGATCTAGAATCTAGACTAGTTCTAGATTAGATCTAGTTTTACAGCTTGATCCGATTCAATTTTTTCTATTAACATGTAATCAAGGATAGAAAGTTTAACTCTTTAAAATTAATTTAATAGACCTACAAATACCAATTTAATTACTTAGATCTGGATCCAGTAAAATCACTAAAATGTAAGGTTTGTCGTGGTCGCCTCGTCGTTTTAAACTTCCCGCAACATGAATGACGTCCCCTGATGCCTGTTCGGATTGTCAGTCAAGAGTAGGCCTACTCAAGACCAATAGGCCTAGGCCCTATCTTGTTTTTGTTTGTGGTTGAACCACATTATTTCTGTGGGTTGAACAGTACTTTGTGCATATTAATCTATTTTTCGGTTTACCCTTAAATTTTTGTACAAAACAAAAAACGAATGATTTAATGTAGTGAAAAAAAAATTCATTTTAAAAAGAAACTGGCACAGTTTTTTTTTTTTTTTTTTTTTTTTTTTGTATTGTTTTGTTTTTGTTTTTACTTTTTTTTACACCATAGATCTTACTTCTTAAGTCTACACCAACTTTATCAACCCCATTTTGTGAAGGCCTACTTGTTCTCCCTATGTACCTACACATACACCATCGGCATAACTCTATTTATCCGTCTTTCCACAGTCACTTTAATTAAAGTGCTGGTGTTGGACGTTAAACCAACTCAACAACAACTACACCTCCTCCGTCTCCTCCTCCTCCTCGTCGCCCTCTTCCTGCACTCCTTCCTCTACTTCCTCCATCTTTCCTCCATCCTCCTAGTGATCTTCTTCTTCTTCTTCTTCTTCTTCTTCTTCTTCTTCTTCTTCTTCTTCTTCTTCTTCTTCTTCTTCTTCTTCTTCTTCTTCTTCTCATCCCCCAACTGATGTGCATACATACATTATAGAGCATGGGGTCTACATGTATACGTACATGTTGATTTTTACTAAACAATAGTACAAGAAAAAATTAAGGCCGATGAAGATTGATTTTGTAGCGTTGGGGCGGAGGTTATGTTAAAATTATCTCCTGGAAATCATGACCATGTTATAAATCATAGTAAAATGACAGAATTAACTATTAGTTAATAATTCACGGAAGTTGAGATATGAAAATCAGCACTCAGATAATTGAAAGAAAATAAAATTATGCCAAAATGTTATATCTAGTTACTGTAACCAAAACCTCTCTGGGACTTTTCACCCCTGGGACTTTTCACCCCAGCCTCCCCGACTTGACTTGACTTTGACTTAATCGCCTTTTGCATCCTGGTTCTCCCATACACTCTTCTGTTTAGACCATCGTTCCAAGAAGCCTCATAATTAATTAATCAGTCACAAGCATAGATTTCTATTAATAGCAATCTGTAGTCACAAGACATGACACAGATCTATTTTTACTTATCGGAAACCCCAAGCATGTTGGTGAATCAGCCGCAGACGCACATGCTTATCTAAAATAGTCATTTCCAGTTCGTGCGTTCACGTTCAATTTTATTTTAGATGGGGGAAAGAAAACTAAACAAATAAAGTCAACTGTTCTTAAAGTTCTAGAGTTAATATCGTAGGCCTAGTATTTTGTTAAACTTTGAGTCGAGTATTCTCTGAGAATGAGTCTCTTGAAACGACTATTCAGGATTGGAGAAGGTGGAAAAACACCGACAGCACAAGAAGGCATTCAAAGACTTCGTGATGTTGAGGAAATGTTGAATAAGAAATCTGAATTTTTAGAGAAAAAAATTGAAGCACAAATAAGGATTGCTAAAGAAAATGGCACCAGAAACAAGCGAGGTAGGTTTGTACCTTGACAGTATGACATACTGTGTAATAGTTTTATATTATTACTATTATTATTATTATTATTATTATTATTATTATTATTATTATTATTATTATTATTATTATTATTATTATTATCATCATCATCATTACCCTCTCTAGGTAAAGCTATTTTGCAGCAATCTAATGGATGCTGGTAAAAATGAGTTTATATATATATATATATATATATCTGTTCTTGCTTTTTTATGTTAGTCTGTTGCTTCTTTTTGACGTTTCGTATTCACTATGTAGAGGATGGTTTGTGTCTGATGTAATAAATTTAGCTTTTTTTAATTACTTGTAAAAAATACATGTCTTTGAAAGACGTCAGTTCACAGACAATTATTCGGGAAGCTTTCTTTATTTTTTTTCTACTCTTTGCGAGTGGGCTTTTGATAGATTTCCTCCAAAACATGTAATTCCAAAAGATATTAAACTTTGGATACAGGATACATAAAAGATTTTCATAATATTGTAGTCGACATCGAAAGACTTTACATGTAATTGATAAGTGCATAAATGTTATTGTTATCACTAAAATGTATACACATTAAAACATTCAGTGGCTCTGCGAGCTCTCAAAACTAAGAGGAACTTTGAGAAACAGCTGCAACAGATTGACGGATCATTGTCAACTATCGAGTACCAGAGAGAAGCACTCGAGAGCGCCAGCGCCAACGTCGAAGTTTTCAATGTCATCCGGGTAGCGAGTGATGCCTTGCAAGGACTGCAGGGTCAGCTGTGAGTTGACTTCTTTGATTTTCTGTTGTTTCTGTTTTTAGTTCTAAAACGGACCTTATTGCAAGTGCATGTTTCAGATCATCTTAAAGTCTCTGTGTTATTTGTTGGAGAAAAGCTCTTCCCTAGACTCCAGAGGAGGAGACTTATTGACTAATGTCCGACATTTTTACGTGCTGCCGCATTGCCCCCCCCCCCCCCCCCCCCCCCCCCCCCCCGCTTTCCCTCCCAATATTTCTGCTATTTTATTATGGCAGGTTATCTCAGGGACACTATTTAACGCTATTCAATCAAATGCGTTTGATGCAAGAGAAATTGAAAAAAAAAGGGGCATGTATAAAATGATTTAAAAAAAGGTTTGTTTAAATTACGGTTCGTTCTTGCTGTAGGCTACAGAGACAATTTCTAATTCTACCATAAGTTTGTATATATCATTGCTTTACCTTAAATATGATTATACTTAATTCGATTTTTTTTCTTCAGGGATATAGACGAGGTACACAAAATTATGGACGAGGCCGCAGAACAGAAAGAATTAGCTGATGATCTGTCTGATCTTATCTCAAATCCAGAAAACTTTGGTGGTCAAGTTTTTGATGAGGTAGGAAAATATGAATTTTTTTTAATCTTTTAAAAGTCAAGAATTTAACATCTTTTTTAAAAATTTTATTTCCAATACTTAAAATTAATATTATTTGCTTCACCATTAATCAAAATGTCTTGAGATCAATCCAAAAAAAAAAATCTTACATCGTGCAGATTGTGTGGTGCATAATGTGTAAATAATCGATGCATTTTTATATGCTATTTATCTTAATACCATTGCTCAAATCATCTGTTTAAAGATGAAATATATTTCCAATATCTTGATGGAGAAAGGTACAGGGGAATTTAATAAAAATGCATCGATCAATATTTAAACTTTTACAGACATTCTAAAAAGCGGTTTGAATTTACCATTTGTTATAAATATACGAGATAAATGTCAATACTATTTAAGACATTTCCTTAATTTCCACACAGGATGATCTTTTGGCAGAGCTTGAAGAGTTGGAACAGGAGGAGCTGAATGAAAAACTTCTGGATGTTGGTGAAACAGCATACAATCTTCCAAGTATACCTACTTCTGAACCAGCTGCATCTGTCAAAAATTCGAAAGGTGAGGAACACAGTTTTCTTTTCTTAAAATTACTTGCAGGACAGTACTATCAGGCGTTTTACACTTCATTGTCTCTGGTACTCTGCTGTATTTTATTATTATTATGTTGTGATTTGTAGTTAGTAAGTTTAAATATATAAATTAAAACCAGGCGTAAGAGAGATCTCTACCAATCTGGCTTCTAGCAGCTCCTGCAACTTAAATGATTTTCAAACGCATAAACCCTGTCTTTACTTTGGAACAAATTGTGACGAGAGAGTGATGAGTGTACAATGGGTTGGACACTTTTTTTTCGTTTTTTAGTGCCCAGCCAAGCAGCACAATATTGGCGATGTCACTGGAAACGAGCAAGTATAAGTGAAAATTGTCTATCGCTGAACAACAGTCAGTACATTAAAAAATAAGCTGGAGAGGACATCCCAGACGTCGTTGTTGGCACTAGAGACAGAACGGACTCAACGCGGGAGATCGGGAGCCATATTTTTATTTCGTCTAATTCTTGAAACTACAATGTTTTCTAAATTTTTCATTATTGTTGACCAAAGATATTTAATATAAAAACTGCATTTCCCTTTTTTCTCAGTTCGACGAAAAGATGATGATGAAGCGGTCATGGATGAGTTAGCAATGTGGGCATCCTGATAGGGCATCATTGTGGGTGGCCACACCATTTTACTCTCAAGGTGGGAGAGCTTCAGAGAAGAGCGTCAGCACAAGAGAAAACTTCATTATGTACCGGTACATAAAAGTATGCCAATGATTCCAGTTGCTAGTATCTAAGTGGTTTTTCTGTAGAATCTTTCGAGAAATATCGATATCAGAAGAATATCTCAAATTAAACTAAATTGCATGCGCAATACAAACTTACCATTTAAGCTGACTTCTATCTCTTGATACCTCCACGTAAGCTGATTCTTTTACATTACGGAAGTTGTTTGTGATTTAAGTAGTGAAGGAAACATTCTTTCCACGAACATGAGAATTTTACGTACAATGCAGCAGAAAATTAAAGCTAGAGGAAAGAACATTTTTAACTTTGAAATAATTAAATCCTTTGTTAATTCATTTTTTTTTTTTTGTTTGTTTTATAGCTACATGTATTATGTTTTATGATTAGGCCTACCGGGTAAGTTTAGTTGTGTGTAAGGTTTAGTTCTGAATACTAATGGGTTAATTATGAATGCTATCTAATAAGTTGGCTGTCTATTCTTATGATGGTGGGTCTGAAACGAATGAGTGCCTGGTTATCTTTTTAACCCATATTTCATTTTGTTTCTTTTCAAATTTGAATGTTACCCTACTAAAATTATTGCATTTGTTTTTGTGGTAAAGCTGCTGGAAATGTTTATAAAATAGCTCATTATTCTTAATGAGAGGTATGAGAGAAATAAGAATTAATTTAGGACCCTGTAATGTTTTAATCAATCACATGTTTTAATTTCTACTTATAGAAAACTCACCTGTATTTACCTTTTTTTTTAGCGATGATGTCATGTCCTCGTTTTAAAATTTCAAAAATAAAATTGGTTACTATGATATGTTCCTTGTTCTGTTATAAAATAATGCCACTGTCTATGTTAGGCATAAATATCACTTAAACATGTTTTCTAATTAATTTTCAAATACTGAAAGTAGGCTACTTGGAAATCCTATAATCAAGTTGAATAAGTTGATAGGTAGATCTGAATCATAAGGTTAATTAAAAAATAAACACACACACTTACACACACATATTATACATAACACGAAAAAGTAACAACAATAGACCTTTAAAAATAAGCTAAAGAGCTCATGACTGATCTATTAACTAATAATAAGTATTACTGGAAGCTTGTGATTTACATTCCATGAAAAACGTACTGTGTATAAAAATAAAGTGCACGAAACAGCGAGTTTATAAACTTGATGTTGATGATGTTGATGATGATGATGATGATGATGATGATGATGATGATGATGATGATGATGATGATGATGATGATGATGATGATGATGATGATGATGATGATGATGATGATGATGATGATGATGATGATGATGATGATAATAATAATAATATTAATGATGAGGATTGTAATAATATTTGGAATGGAGTTAACAACACAGGATGGATCGGATTCACATCAAGTATTTTATTCTAAGATAGCTTACAGGTTTGTTGGTGCTGGATCTATCGGCAAGCGAAAACGAAAGTACATGTAAACAAAGACTGAAGAGTTAGTCAGAAGAGATAAAAATAACATCTTAATTAAAAAGGAGTTATTCCGTATTATACTATTTTAGTATAACTCTCTCCCCCTTTCTCTTTCACTGCTTTATTGACAAAGAAAACAGCATATCGTGTGTTTTCAAAATCCATTTCGGGCGGTTCCATTGTAATGGACATGTTATTCGTAAGTAGGGCCTACATTGATGCATTTTCACACATTCCCTCAACCCCCTCCCCCCCCCAAAAAAAAAAACAAAAAACAAAACAAAACAAAACAAAACAACAACTGTATAACTCAAATTTATGAGTGTTTTTTCTCTCCACACTAATGTTAAGTAGGCATAAAAAGTTTCCGTTGAATTTGTACACTTCCAGGTTTTAGAGAAAGTAGAAAAGGCAATTCAAGTGGCACAAAAGATCACCATCTGAACCTTAACAATTAGGCTATGACTCAAAATCACAAATTCACATGTGTTTTTTCTCTCTCTTCATTTGTCAACAATAAATGTGTATTGTAAAGTTTATACTTTGGTCCTAACTGACATGTGAAGCAAACTATAACTATAACCAGGCTTGTTTGTTGAATCACACGGCTAGAGATAAGTATACTTAAGTCATTAACCCAATACATGTGGGGCAACTGTTAATGCAAAAACACAGTTATGTGATTTGCACTGCTTGATTGCAATATGGTTTAAATAAACATATACATGTACATTACACAATTATTGTGACACACAATAAAAAAGTGTAAAATTTAAAGAAAAATGAATCCTGCGACTTTTTTTTCAAAGCAAACAATTTGATTATAAACAATGCGTGAGAAATATAAAAAAAAAATGGTTCAACGAAGTCCAGTGCAAATATTAACAAGAGGTTTTATTGTTTTGTTCGAATGAATGTTTATATATATATAATTTATATATATATTTTTTTTTTTCTTTCTTTTTTTTCTTCTTTTTTTTTCCCCATTAGTTAATGGTTAGATTACCCTTTTCATTTTATGTAACGGGAACATAAATTGCGAAAGGTGATTTTGATAAATCTAGATGCATTATTTTAAGAATCATGGTAATAAAATGTAAATCCATAGTTTTTGATTTTACAGAAGTAGGTAGCCTAGCCATTCTATTGAACACTGTAGGTGTAACGAACATTTGAGGATTATAATTATAGAGAACCATGTCTCACTCCAACCTCCGCCAACCAATTGCCGCCAACTTAAAAAGATCCCAAACAAGTAGGATAAATATCTAACCACACCCCGTAAATTTTCACAGTAACCTACCTTGATTAAGCAGCCAATCGATGATCTTAACTCGATAGGCCTATATTTGTTATGTTATTGTCGTATACTTCCTGTTGAAGAGAAGTCTCCCTAGCCAACTTGATAAAAATTTGTGTGTCTATGAGTAAGAGTCATCTTGCTTCGGTCGATTTATATATAGATCTAGTTTGGTGTTGTGAAATAACCCTGTCTGTCGCCAATTGCGATTAGAATCAGATTTTTAAATTTTCAAAGAAGATCTACATACCTAGATCTAGATCTAGATCTTATTATCCCTTGCTTTTCTCTTTTCTTCGTCGATAGTTGAAATCTAAGTATCCGTCAAAAATGTTTAAGAAACTATTTGGTGGTGGCAATAAGGACAAAGCTCCAACACCACAAGAAGGAATTCAAAGGCTAAGGGAGGTTGAGGAAATGTTAATGAAAAAATCAGATTTTCTTGAGAAAAAAATTGAATCGGAAGTGAACATTGCAAAGAAGAACGGAACCAAGAATAAAAGAGGTAAAATCTTGTATCAAGATCTAGAATATAGATTAGATTCTCACGGTAGCTTACAACTCGTTCACAAGCTTTCTTAATTCAAGATCTATTTAGCCTAACTTATGATGAGTCGTAAGCTTACCACAATGTTGTATTTACAGACCCTGGAAACTAGGATACCGGCTAATCAAGTAACAAAAACTCTTGGAAGTGACATATTGATATTCCAGACTCTAGATCAAGACCTAGAATATAATGTAGGCCTAGATCTAGGGCCGTAAGTACAATGCACTGAAGCTTTTTCATAAATGGCTTGTCGTAAGCCTTCCTATTCACATATATTGTTATCACAGTTTGTAAGCTACTGCGACGTTACTTACAGCCCCTAGTCTAGATTTATTTAACCTAATTTTATAATCAAGTCTAAAATAGAGACCTAGATCTAGATCAAATTAAATTTTAATCTCAGTTTAGCTGTATTTTCTATTAACTGACTCACTTTGTGGATATTTATAGAAACGGACACAATAACCAATTAGCTCAAAATTTTTTATCGATAGATTGAATTTTAAAAACCGTTTCTAAACTTGAGTTGCTGTCAGCAGCTGGGTGTCTGGTTTGTGATGGAAGTATACAAATAAGGGGTGTGAGTTAAATTTTAGCCTATTTTATATATTTTTATTTAATACAGTCTAAGATAAATGTAGCACTGGCAGCAACAAATGAGAAACGGATGCACTGTGCAAATATATTATATGTAGTGTTATTTTCATTACTAGACAACTTAATTGTAATTCAATATATATATATTGAAATTGAGTGAAATTAAACAGTAAAATTCATCCATCTTAGTATAAGACTGGTAATATGCAGGATAGCAGCTATGAATTCTTAAACTCTATTCTAACAGGCTTTTTTTTTCTATCCAAATAAAAAAAAAATTGAAATTAAATGGATTGATCTTATTTTTTTTTATCAACTACAATGAAAGAGAGTTTTGCAAACTTTTGCCCGTCAAATGGAACAAAAATCACCCTATCTTGATGAATGATTGATTTAAAGTGACATGCCAATAAAGATTAATCTGTACCCCTAGTCCTATTACATTTCTGAGCAATATAGAAAGGTATCCGAAGTGAAAACAAGAACACAACACTTAAGAGTACACCTACTCAATTACTAATGATCCTAGCGGATGCATACATGTGCGCCAGTAATAAAGGTAGTCGTAACGAAAAGAGAAATGCGCACAACTTGGCAACTGAGGGACACAATAAAACTTTTAGAACACAACTAAAGGTTTAAAAAAGTACATAAAAATGCCTTTACTGAGTCTGATGAAGCCAAAAGAGACGAAAGGTTTTTATGTGTTTTTTAAACCTTTAATTGTGTTCATTTTATCGTGTACCTCAGTTGTCAAACTGTGCATATTTATCTTTTCATTATTTCTGATCCATATATATATATCCCAATCATGTTTTATTTTCTTCTATATTTTTTATAACTAATGTTGACTTTTAAATATTGTACCAACAGTTGCCCTTCAAGCTCTCAAAAGGAAGAAGCGATATGAGAAACAGTTGCAGCAAATTGATGGCACCTTGTCAACAATTGAGTTTCAGAGAGAAGCTTTGGAGAATGCCAGCACAAACACTGAAGTCCTGAAGGTGATGGGTGTGGCCTCAAAAGCTCTAAAGAGTGCACACAACAACCTGTAAGTACGGCTTCATCTGTGCAAGAAAAATAGTCATGGAATTTAAATTGCCTTTGAAAATTGGGCTTTGATTTTAAACTAAAGGGAATTACAGGTTCAAGAAAGATTTTGGGTGGACTAATTTATAGAGAACTTTTGCAATTCATGATGATCATTATGGCAGCTAAAAGATGATGTAGTGTCTAAGTCATTCACATTTTTTTTTCATTGGCAACTAATGCATGTAACTTCTTAGGACTGGCCTTAGAAAACCAACCAAATTAAATTTTTTTTTTACAATACAGTGTTATCCTGAGTTATTATGTTAGAACATGTCCCCTTATCTGTTTTCCCTATTATCTTGTCATTTTTCATATCAAACCACATACTGTGGTCTATGAAAAGCTGTACAGTACAGTTTGAAGACTTGTGTTTCTATTCTACACACTTTTTCAAAAGTGGAGGGTAAATCTCTTTGGCTCTATTAGAATCAGAATCAGAATTCAAATTCTTTCTGGTTTGAATGTCATAATTTGAAGCTGGCACCACCAAAAGGGACTTTGTAAAGCATTATTCAATGCTTGTTACTGCCTTAAGGCATGCTTTTAGAAGAAATTGGGTTCGGAGAAGAGTTTTATTAAAAGAATACTTATGCAAAACTCCCATAAAAGCAATAAATCAAATAGGGTAAGCAACTGTCTATGTTTTTTAACATGTTTGTAGTTCAGGTATGTCTCCTTCTGTAATTTGAATCTTCTTAATTTGAAGTTTTGATCCAATCCCAAGCAATTCAAATTATGAGGTTTCCACTGTACTATTTACTGCTGATTTATAATATGTATTCAATTTGTCTGTCTAGCCGCACAAATCAACTGTACACAGTAGATGGGTTCATTTTCAATTTGCCATTATGTCTGCAGTTATACGTTTTGAACCTTTTCCCTTTGATCACATAATTTATATTAATTTTTAAAATTTCAAAGCGAATATTTTGATAATATATACCGATTTGACCCATTTTAATTGAATAATCAGAATAATCTGACGTTGAAACTTTTTCTTAAACAAAAAACCAACAGAGATGTGGACCAAGTCCATGACCTCATGGATGATGTAGCAGAGCAACAGGAGGTAGCCAACGAGATATCCGAGGCGATCTCCAATCCTGTCGGATTTGGTCAGGATGTCGATGAAGTAAGTACTTAGCAGTTTAAATTCCTACTTTGGGTGATGCAAGTTTTTAATACATTTTGGATTTTCAACAAAAATTCATGCATGATACGTTTGATGTTTTTTGTAAAAGACCTGCTCTATCTACCAAAGTTTATGGAAACAAAATAATTGACCAAGTTTACATCAATGAGGTCTATCAAATAAAGAAAATTAGACCCTGGTTTAAAAAAAAAGAATTGTATTTAGAAGGAAAATTAACCATCACATGCTGGCTGGCTTCAGGGTCAGTAAAGATAACTTTGAATGGGGCGAAGAGATACCTCTTGATCTAAGCAGGGATGCCATTTTTCTGGAAATGTCAGGTATTCTGGAAATATAATTTGGATTCTTACTGTAATACATATTTTCCTTTTAATTAATGTAACCATTTATCACCTCAGGGACCTTCTCAGAGCCTCTACAGAGGCACGAAATTCGTAAAAATTTTCAGCCCACTTATCAAAGTACCGGAAATTTTGCCAGGTCTTGGTGGCATCCCTGCATGAGAAAAAGTTGAGAAATCTCACCCCAAAGCAGAATTTAGCCTTTAGTTGAGAAGAGAAATACAGTGAAAAAAGATAATTGATAAAAATGTTGAAGATACCTTACTCTTGGCTCGCATGGACACCTATTTTTTTCTTGCGTTTTGGTATGTAAATCTACAGGCAAAAATAAAAATCTTAGTTAGGTTTAATGAAGTATTATGTGGCTCCGCAAGTTTCTTGTGTCTTTGATTCATTGCTTCCCAAGACATCTATAGATATCCTTCCTCACTGGCCATATTATATAATCAATATAAATAAATTTTTAATCACTAAATTTATAACACAAAAGAAAAGAAAAACATGTATTAAAAAATAAAACAAAGACCAAAAAAGTTGTGCCTTTATCAGACCAAAAAAGTTGTGTCTTTATCAGACCAAAAAAATTGTGCCTTTATCTGAGGGATTTCACAGCATAATTTATCAGTAGGTTCACCTCAAGATGCTTCTTAGTTTGATTTCTGAGGCAATATTCTCTTCCTGCTCTTTTAATTTCTTTTTGAAGAATGTATAATGCAGAACAGTGTGTGCTCTTGTACCTACAAAATAATTATGTTAAATGCATCTTTGGTAGCCAAAAAGGTAAAATAAACTGAATGGGTCTTGTTAAAAGTAAATGGTTCTACTAAACTAGACATATTTTTACCAGCACCACATGAAAAGCTTCATACATTCTGATCTGTCACAAGAAAGATGAGGATATGTAAAAGAGAGAAATAAATTGAGAGTTAACTGATATTCTTGTTGTGCACAGGATGACCTCTTGGCTGAACTGGAAGAACTTGAGCAAGAGGAGCTGGACAGACAACTGCTTGAGGTTGGTGGAACAGCCGAAGATTTGCCCAGTGTGCCAACAGCTGAGCCTGCGGAATCTCGGCCTGCTAAGGGTAAGTGTTCAAGATGTTAAAAATAACACGCACTTGTAAGAAAAGTTTAGAATTAAATCTAAAATTTGTCTTCAGCTGATTATTTCTAAGCACTTGCTTGATGCACTTTACCAATTCACGTAGATCTAAAAGACCAATTTTATGATACTTTTTTTTTTATTCAGGGGTGATTTTTTTATAGTGTGCACATTTGTATATTACTAATTTGTTTTTGTATGCATTATTATTCCATGGGCATATAAATAAAAAAAAAAGCACCATATTAAAAAAAAATATGAAAAATTACAGTGATTTTAATTTTCCGTAAATTTACGGAATTCCGTAAAAAAAAAAAATCATCCATCAAAGTTCCGTAAAAAAAAAAATCACCTGTCCGAATTTCGTCAAGGTTCATCTAAGCTCTCCGTCAGTTTTTATGCAGCCGTGCCTTGACTTACGGAACCAACGAACTGGAAAAAGAAGCTGGTGTGGCTTACTGCATTACATGTAAGACTAGATCTAGAGTCAACTATGGTTTCAGCGGGAAAAAAGGCCCTGCATATCCATGCTAAGAAGAAATATATCAGTTCTCGTAAAGCCTTGAAAATCAGCCAGGTCTGCAAACCACCTTCATTTTGCTCCAGCTTAGCCATACAATGTATGAATTCTGTCAATACCAGGGCTCAGCATCCACCTCCTTTAGACTAACATTCTCCTTTTTTAAAATCTAGTTCCTCCTTTTTTGGTCTAGTTTCCTTCTTTACATCTCTAATGTATTTTTGTTGTTTTAGCAAATGAAACCCTTATATTTATTACTCAAAAACTATGTTTATTTCATTTTTGGTAAAGAGTGGGTAACATGCGGATGACATGTGCACTTAGCTTTTTCAGGTGAGTTGTTTCAATTCATATATGATCAGGATTTGAAATATTAAGAACTTCATAATAATGTATTAAATATAACACTCTTACATTTCAGCTCGCCAAGTGGAGGAGGATGATGACATGAAAGAATTGGAAATGTGGGCTTCCTAAGTAGTCAAAGCTGGTTCTTGCTCTCTCTACCTTTTATGCCGACAAATAAGTGACAGAGGGAAGGCAATATGAATTGACAATAACTGTGACATATTGGTTTTGGATGCAAGAAGATAAATTATTATCACTTTGCTAATTCAAGTGCATTTTGAGAATTTGGATTTTTATCGATGAAAATGTTTGAATTGGCAACATGTTTTTTATTTCACATGTTATAAAATTACTAAGACTGAGTTAAGCATTGTATCATCATTTTTCAGTCAAATATGATTATTTATGAATAGAAATGTTTATAATTTTCCTTCTGCTGTGCATTATCCATTGTAATGAGAGCAGTGAGTAAGGTGTTTTGTCTATGACTTTAGACTATATATTTTTAGTTACAGGTAAAAAAAAAAAAGTAAGAGAATCTGAAATTAAAATCAGTTTCAACTTGTTCTGGTTGTATACAATGTACTTAACACTCGTTAGCATGCTTGTAAGTGTTGATGAGGAGTTCATTGTTAGAATGATGTTGAATTTTAAATTCCCCATTTTATTTAATGTTGTTTCAAAGATAGTTATTGGGGAAAGATGTAAGGACTGCATGCAAGCAGCAGTTGAAAGTTGAAAATCGATAAAAAACATAACATTTTTTATTTCACTGTATGTGTTTTTCGTAGCTATCACATAACTATAATTTTCCCAACAAAGTTTTTTTTTGTTTTGTTTCATTTTATATCATAAAACCTCTCTTGAATGAAACTGTCAAACAGTGTTTTTGATTTTATGATTTTTCATCTTTTACTCTCTTGAATGCAAATTCATATGCACTCTGTTGTTAAACTTACATTGTCAGAAAGTAACATTATGATTATACATCTATTTGAAGAGAGAGGTTAAAAAGTGTTAAGAAGTGGCAGTAAGCCAAAACGAATTTGTAATTTTTTACGATAAAAATCAGAATGGCTGTGTTGATGAAGAAGGTGTTAAAATGTTCTTATCTAAACAACAAATTGCAAAAGATCTTGACATATCTTTAACAATTTTGTATACGCAGAAAAGTGCATGCTAGGTCTCAACATTATGTAGAAAGAGGAATGTTTGCATCTTGTTTTATTATATTGTTTTTATTTTCAACCTTTTTTTTTTTCCTTTATATGCTCTCCATGTCTTCAGTTACAGATTGGAAAATATTACAAATGAAGATAAATTTACTCTTATTTCTTTCAAAATGCACTGCACGGTTTCAAAAGAAGGCTTCATTCACTGTTGTAGACCAGGCAAATGCCTCGATATCTATCAACAATGTTTGATAGATACTAGTGCTCCTCACATCTATGAGTTAGTTCTCCTCTGAAACTGTTTAGCAATTCCTTGAGTAATTTTCAGGTTCAAATAAAAGTAAATGAAATTTTCATTGAAAAAATATGATCATTAATGAATACTTTACTAATTGTAAACATTTGGCTTCAATATTATAGATTATGTCAGCAAAAGTTATCCCATGTTATGTACATATGTTTCACCATATAAGTGCAGAAAAATACATTTATAATATTGCTTTTGTAACTTCTATTTTTAAAGATATGATGAAGGGTTTTACTACCACAAGGCTTTATGCAGGAAAACTATTTGAATGGATTTAACATGTGAAACTTCTCTTAAAGAAGAGAAATTCAAACTATCATTTATGGTGCCCTACATTTTTAGGCATCATGTTATTGATCAATATGACATATAGCCTGTCTTCTAATAAAAGAGACATTGTAAAAGTCTTAAGCTTATCCTGAACCTGTTTTGTTATCGTAACCTCTTCAATGTAAAGTTGTTAGCACTATCAGGTTGAGTTTCAGTCGAAAAAAAAAACAAAAAAAAACCCCCAAGTAGAGCAAAATTTTAGAGAGGCGCATCAAATAATCATTTAAATGAAAGAGTTCCCAAGCACATGTTGTGGTTCCTCAACTGTTCTGTTATTATGTCGAACTGAAAAAAGAGAAAAATTTTTGCTCTGTGCTATTATAATTCACATGTAATTATTTCCCCTTTACATAAGCATTTTCTGAAATGAATTAAAATAAAAGTGATTCCCCCACACTTTCTTTTATGTTTAAAGATAATGGTTGGTTTGCGCACAAACAAATTCAAGAGAGGATGATTGCTACAACGTATTATGTTTAAAACATTATCTTTTCCTTTTTTATGACTCCTGTACCAATATTGATGTTTTTAGTGATATGCGACAAGGTTTACATAATCTTTTGAGCTCCTGTTCATAATTTAATGAAAATAAATAGTAAATGTTATTCTTTTTTATCATGAAATAAAAATCTTGTCGTCTGCCTTATTGCACTTTTTTCTCTCCACTAGAAATCATAATTAATCAACTTTAAGAAGGAGATAAAAATGACCTAGTACACTTTACATTGTACTTCTTTCTATTATAATTTTACTCTTCACTGCCACTTTCTGTAAAGGTTGTGGAACATCTTAATCTTTAAGAAAAGACAAAAAAAAACACACCTAAACAACTTGATATCAATAATTATAGGCTGCTAAAGGCAATAGAAGTAATGGATTAATATGCCGATATACCAAGAAAAAATCCCAACTTTTTATAGTGAGGTAAAATTTTAGTGCCTAAATTGTCAGTGTAAATCATTTTAAAGGAAATGAGCATCGTTTGTGTTTCGATATCTATCAATTTACTTGTATGCGTATTACCCTCAAAGCTTTAAGAGGCAACTTGGATACGAGAATGCTTGTGAGATGGTGGTTTAGATGGATATTTCACTTAAAAATTAAAAATTATCTAAGTGAAAATGTTGTATCTCTCTCTATATAGTGCTGCTGTTGGACGTTAAACCAACCCAACCAACCGTATCTCACTAACCATTGATAGTCAGTTTTAGTTTGAACTAACAATGTAATCACACACTAGGAGTAATGGTAAATGTATTTGTATGTAATTTTTGTAAAGCTTTAGAGATTTTCTTTATAAAAAGATGTTTCAGTTTTAGTACACTGCAATAACATCCTTGCTCTTTGATAAGTGTGAACAACCTTTTGTTACACATTATTTTACTGAGCTAAATGACCCCTCTAGATTCCTTTAATTTTTTTTTAATAGCGATGCAGTAATCATAAGTAAATCCAGTAGCTGAAATAGTAAAATCATAAATACCCCCCCCCCCCCCCTCTCCCCCTCCCTTCTACACAAAAAAAAAACAACAAGAAAAGCAAAACAACACAGGCTGTTTTGAGACTTTACTTCAAATAGGAAACGTGCAATTTGAATCACGAGGTATTGGTCCATGTATATACAGAATTTATAAGGCTAGCCGTGTATATTGTAAACATTGATTCTTTCTTTTAAAAGATGAAAATCACTAGTAAAATTTTCAGAATAATTTGAAAGAATGTGACGATTTTTTCTTTAATGTTCATTATTAATAATATTATTAATCGCCAATATAACAAAGACTACAGGCCAACTAAATCATCATGGGTTTCCTTTAGTTGTTGTTTTCATTTTCAATAAAAGATTTTTATTTGGTTAGTTTCATTCGGTGAAGATACAGTACTTGGTTTTGACATGTTAATTAATTTTGAAAGTTTATTCAGTATGTCAATTAAGAAATACAGTAAGTTATAACTATGAGGATAATGTTTTGTCCTTGCTCTTTTCCCGAAAGCCAAAAATTAGAACGCTTATACTGGGCAATAACAGCGACAACAAAATCAATAATAATAAT
>RQTK01000132.1:377248-396410 GCA_003991915.1 Elysia chlorotica
TAATAATAATAATAATAATAATAATAATAATAATAATAATAATAATAACAATAATAATAATTATAATAATAATAATAAAATAATCATAATAAACAAACAGTAATACAATTCTAGAGGCGACTGCCTTTGCTTTTTTTATTTCCAAACTTATAAATTACTCTGTGAAAGCATCGTTTTTTTTTTTAGCGCGAGTATCATTTTAAACCAAAATACGCACAAGAAGTTTGCATTCTCAAGTATCCGGCAACAGTTTGAACGCAATGCATGTTAATGGAATAGACGTAAACACAGCCCTAGAGTGTACAATTGCATTTTCTAACAATCTTGAAATACAAATTACAATGTTACAGATGTATTATGTTCGTACATGCTTATCCTTGTTTAAACTTAAAATTGGTGAATCATTTGAAGTACAACGTTAATGAAAACAGATGTTTTTAACTTTTCAGAATTTACAAATATGCTTCAAATATATGACACTACTTGTACATTATCATGTATTTCAATTAACAGTCTTAATACTAAGTAAGCAAGTACTATGTACACTCGAGTAGAAGATTGTTTTGCTGAATGCAACTAAAGGAGTATATTATCAGGGGTAACCATAATCAGATCAGTTTTCCCAGCAAATAAAACATGAAACTAAATTTCGTTATTCCATATGATAGCTCAAAGAGAACAGCATGACCATTAAGAACAATAACATTAATTTATTCAAAGTCATTTATTGCCCTCCAGTTACACTGTCGGCTACGGCATTGCCAGCATTCGAACCCGCACTCTTCGTTTTTCTCCCGCACCCCCAGACCGAAACATGCGGGCAAACATCTGCTTGGCATCAGATCGGAACGTTTGGTTGAGGAAGCTGTAGATGATTGGGTTGATGGCGTTGTTGATGAAAAATGACTTGACGCACAGTTTGTAGGCGAGTTCTCCCATGGGGCTCAGGTTCTCTTCGAGATCTCTCACAACACTGCGTAAAACCATTACCGTCAGGTATGGCAAGAAGCTGAGGATATAGGCCAGCGTCACGGCAAACAGCACTGTCGTGGTCTTCCCCACCCGGACCTGCCGATGGGTGTGGCGGGTGCTTGTTGAGCGCTGTCTGGCTGTCGGAACGCTGCGTCCCAGAAATGCTGCTGAGATCTTCCGCCTGAAAGTTCCTGGAAAGAGCAATATGTTTTGAAGTTGCTCTGGATACTGTGACTCTTGCTGCTGTTGTCGCCGCTGCTGCTCCTGTTGCTGTGGCTGCTCCAGTTGTTGTTGCTGTTCTTTTTGGTGTTGCTGTTGTTGATGATGTTCCTGTTGTTGCTGTTGTTGCTGTTGTTGTTGTTGTTGTTGTTGTTGTTGTTGTTGTTGTGGCTGCTGCTCTTGTTCTTGTAGTGACGGTGGTTGGACCTGCTTATTTGCGTCGCAATTAATGTCATTCTCGCCACATGTCTCTTTCATTGTATTGGTGCTGTGCTGTTGAGGTTTATCTGTGTTTTGACCCAGATTGAAATTTCTACTTCCTTGGTGACCAGATGGCTGGAGCGATCTTGAGTTTGAGACATAGGCATTGAGCTGATTAAGAAAATCTTTGCTGCAGCCATTAATCACTTTCCGCTTTTTGCTGGAGTTAGGTAAATCGTCTGCACTTGATATCTTGTTAGTGATACGATCGGCTCTCTCTTTAACGTCTTCGTTCGTGTCCGTAGAAACTAAAATGTTATCGCTCGATTTTGAATTTGAAATAAATGATTTGTTCTTACTGTCGCCGCTCTTTTCCCGATTGTCACATTTCATATCGCCTGCACTGGAATTCTTTTGATAGTCCTCTTTAGACTTATGTCTAAAGCTATCTCCACTTGCGCAGCCCTCTCCAATACTAAATGCCCGGTTAAAGTCTAGATTAAACTTCTGAAGACTCTCCAGAAGTCCTTCCTCAAATCCAGAAGTTTCACCGAGGTAAAGACTATCTCTATCGCTGTGGCTTTTGTTATCAAGGCGCGGGGCATTCTTTGCGCCAAGGACATCTTTGCTCATATTTATAACACTCTGAGTGACACACCTAGTTCTGTAGTTTTCGACATTGAGCGTGTGGCTAGCGGTAATAACCTTATTAAGACTAGCAGCCCTGCTCAGAATATCACTGCTACTTTTATCATCAGAGGAATCCAAGCAATCTCTCATGCTAGCTGCACTGTTGCGAGTTTTATCAGCCCCCAGCGTGTTGTCAGCGGCGTAAAGATCGGCTGGTTGGACTGTGTACCATCGAGTGTGACTTGATGTACGCTGGGATCTGCGCTTCCCTGGTCTCCTCAAACTCCCCGCTAGGCTGCTCAGTATTGTCGAAGCGGACACGGATCTGCCTATCGTGCCATCCTTGTCTTCTTTGCACGGCGGCCAATGCCGGTAAATGTCATGATCCTCCGAGATGTAGGCATCGTTGTGATGTTCCGATGACATCTCTGAGCTAGAGGCATCCATGACCTGTCACACACGATTCCAAAAGAGAGAAAAAGATATAAAAGACAGAATCATGTATTTTTTTTTATCAAGTTCCAGATTCATCCCCCAGGCAAAAACAAAAAACAAACATGCGGCCCAGCTTAGATTAAAAGACAATTATGGTCTTATGTCATGTAATTTCATGATGCCGTCCAGATTCGAGGTTTGCGTGCCATAGATTTCCAAACCCATACGGTCTTGCGCCAGGTTCTCATACAGCTGGTTCCCTGTCCACTCTTTTATGTCGTCATGCGACTTCCTGCCGGGCCTTCCCATTTCCCCATCTTCTTCCCTTATTCCTAGAATATTGCTGTTTGTTGAGGGATATCATGCCTTGCTATGTGACAAAGACACGACAGTTCTTGGGGTCGTATGCGATAATTAATTCTCTTTCAACACCGGGTGTTAATGACGTCTTCGTTTGCTATGGTGTTATGAGCATGCGTACCCGTTGGTTGAACTTAAGTTCTCTGCGTTTGACTAAGAGTATATTACGGAGAAAGCTAAGGATCGAACAATAATCTTTTAGTTTACTTCTTAAAACTTATCAAAGAACGTGTAAATATAGCAGGAAGGCCGACAAAAAATCAATGCTGGAAACGATGAAGACTAGAATGGCTCACACTTAATATCTTAGTAACTTGGCATGAATTCAAGATCCATCATGACTTTTTGCTAAATTCGAAATGACAGCATAACACATTTTCAATTCAGAGAAAACGCATAGACTACGGATACTGTAAGACGTGTAGGTTTACGATGAAACATAACCATGCATATCTTACGTTAACGGAAACTTTGACACATTTATCCATAACCGGATCAACATCTTCGGATCCATCCGGACTGGCTTCCTCTTGGATCCGGTTGAGACCTGCAGATGATGCCGATTTGAAGGGAGATCTGGAGGCGCGCTTCCTGTTAAGCACCGCGAAGCCTATCTTGGAGTAGAGCACCGCGAAGAAGGTGATCGTTAGACCAAACAGCAAAAAGAGGAACACGTAGTATATCGTGGGGAACACGGTGCGGCGCATGCCATCCGCTGTGGAGCAGTCACTGCCAGTTACCAGAATTCCACCAAGATCGCGGCTGACAGTTTTCCTGGGGATTGAAAGAGTTAAATTGTTTAACAGCTACTTCAGAAATGCATTAGCAAACTAACCCCGCAAATATAATACTAAATTGTAAATAAGACTCGACAGCCATGACCATACAGTATAATTTTTTGTTGATTACCTGAGCACTGTAGTGTTTAATTTTCCATGTTGGTGCACTATTTAGTTTGTTAAACCTACATAATGCCAAATTTGTTTCTGATAAATATTTATTGGTCTATTCAATGAATTAACTTAAGATGTACGAAAAGGACATTTGATTTTAGCTCATTCGTTATGGGTGACTTAAGAGTTGGCCAACACACCTGCCGAAGAGAATAAACGTTGGCCAAGAGCAGACAACTCCCAGAAAAGATGCCCCCAAACATAACAGTTTGGCTTTTGCTGCTGTGAACTGACGACCCAGATGACAGATTCGATAGTAACGATCAAATGCAACCTGAATTAGAAAAGAGAATGAGGCGCACTATAGGCGATCACGAAATTGTCAACTTGTGCGAAATAAATCGATTTAATGCACATGTAGTAGACATTCCAAAGACATGATCGTATTTTTATATGCACTCATGTTAACTTAGTATTGCAAGCGATGAAGTAGGACTCAATTTTTAAGTTATAATTTTTCCATACCATCACTTACACCAAAACTTTACGAGGATGTAATTTTACATAATTAATACGACGACTTTGCGGATGTTTTACATAAATTTTTCAACTTACCTCAATAAGTATTGTGCTGCTGGCGATGATGGTGCTGCTATGGGTAAACCTGAGGATCTTGCATGCTAAAGGCCACTGGAACGTGTAGGGCAAGAGCAAGTCAGCGATTTCAGTAGGCATGCCCACCACACACGTCACAAGGTCAAGGACAGCAAGGGACAGGATGAAGTAGTTGGAAGAGATGCGGGTCGAGCGTCGTCGCCAATATACCAAGCACACCTGGATAGAATTTGACAAACTGTGTTAGTTTTTAATGAGTGACAAACTGCATATGGACGCGGTTTACCAGGGCATACCGGAAGCCTCGGGTTTACTGAAAGATTTTTGTGTTAATGACGAACTCTCACATCTGGATAGAGTTTGACGATCTGTGTTAGTTTGTTTTGAATGGCAAAATTTCACACAAGGAAAGGGTATAAGAATTGGTGTAAGTTTGTTTTGAATGACAAAACTTCACATTTGGATAATGTTTGGAATTCGTCCCAATAATGTTAGCAGAGACAATAGATTTTATCGAGATGTCTTACAAAAAGAAGATCCCACAATGTTATTGCCATAAATATCCTAACCCATAACGCAAAATTCTCCACGTGAAACCTTTATTTTACCCTTTCTGATGTTAGTTTTATTTAAATGACGAAATTTCACATTAGTACATAATTATGTATATGTTTTAGGATTGGTGTTTGTTCTTTATTGAATAGTGCATCTTGATATGGCTTATATTGGTGAAAGTTTGTGTTATAGATTGCAAATTTTCACCAAAAATAGCTTCTGGGATTGTTGTTCCTTTGTTCTGAATGGCCAACTTTAACACCAGGATAGGACAAAAAAGTAAACATGTGTTACGATGTTATAGTTAGTGAATTATTACATCCGGATAATATTTGTATATTAGTGCTGGCTCTTTATATATGTCGAAGGTTTACAACACTTAAACTTCTAATTTTAGTAATTTTAAAACATGCAATTATTATATCTTTTTGAGGGAAAGAAACAGCACTTGAACGTATCCACCTAACAGTCGTACTAATTCTTTATAGCAAATTATCATGTCAAGCATGCTCATAAAACGCTTGTAAATTTTGCTGTACAGATTCATCAAAAGTTTGTAATAAGTATAAGTATGCACAAGGCTGCTACAAGCGCTTATGTTTTAGTAGCTTTTCTAACATTTTTCGTTACAATGCTACCTTAGTTTCTTAGTAAAAGTATTGACTGGGTTGTACAGTAATTACTGTAGGTACATATAGATGGGTTGATTATCAGAATATCTAAATTACTTTCCTTTCTCCCTCCATCAAAACTGACTAATGCGAGAAATGATCGCGAATTTTCCTACACGTTTTAATTTGATCTACACAATTTGCATTGTGACAAATTAAAAGCTTTCATTGAAATGAAGGATTTGCTTCAACAGACCCGCATCAAATTACTGTGAAATTGATTGAATTTCTTAATCATCCTGACCGAAGCAATTATTTAAATACGTAATTCATTACGTATTCACATGCGAACATATAAATTAAGTTTGCGCTTCATTTTCTCTATCGCATTATTTCGATATGTTCTGGCAAAACAATACCGTAGTAATGACGTCAATAAGCGTATACACTTTCATAATTCGAGCTAAACAAGTTGAAGCATCTCACTGTTGTGTTTCCCAGAGTACCGACCACAATAAGGACGGATAGGAAGATGGTCACAGGGAGGTACAGCCTCGCCTTCACATTGTTAAGGCAGACCAGGCGTCCGTAACTGCTGTTGTAGCCCAGGCAGGACAACTCTTCCTCTGTGGCCAGCATATTGAGCGGGTAATTGGAACTGATTGATCTGTGAAGATAGGCGAGATAGATTTCTCTCATTAAAATTACGAGAATAAAATTTAATCCTCGTAGGTTTCTAGAAAAATCGGATATGGGGAGGTGGGGAGGGACTGGGGGTTGGGTTGGGGTTGGGTTGGTTTAACGTCCAACAGCAGCACCATATAGGCTATATTGTGGACGGGCCCCAAGACGGACATCTGACAATTCTATGTGCTGCCACACACGAGACAGGGCGGGGATACCATGACTCCTGTCTCAGCCGGTCACATTATACTGACACCGACCGAACCAGTAGGGAACGCAACAGCCAGGATTCGAACTCGGGACCTTTTGCGTCGGAAGCCGATGTTCTACCCCTGGACCACCGCCCCCCCCTCCCCCAACCTACCTGTGGAACGGGTCTCTTGAAGCAGATGAACGGGGGGGGGGTAAAAACTAGTATCTGACATTCGAACCTCGCATCCCCTGCCCGTTAGTTCAGTGCAAAATTGTTTTAAAAATTGTTTTACAAAGTTATTATTAAAAGTAATTCTGAATTCTCAATGAATAGACTGTTTCATGTTCAATAAAGCGGAGTTTTCACAGCTCCCACACAAGGCAGAAATCTATTGGTGGATGAAGCCCAGAGGATTCATGCCGTATTTTTGGAATTTTTAAGATATTGCAAATAATTACATGGTCAACTTTCTCAGCTTAACTTTTGTTTTCTAAAAAAAATTCTATTCATGAGCACAGACTAAATGATGTGACTTAAAAAAACAAAATTCAGTAAGTTACACTTACCTGAGCTGAGTAGCCTGAAATAAGTTGCGTCAATTTCGAAGATCCATTCAAGTGTATAACGACAGTAAATTGCAGCTCTAACAGCAGTTAATGCTTTGACGTGGAAATGATTTAAAGGATATCCTCAGATAAGTTTAGTATCACTTTGTTTTTCTAAAGAATCCCACACGTACAATAGCAACCCTTTGAGGTGAAAATACATGTATATATGTAGTGTACGTTTACGTTGCTAATATTTTCACGGAGAATGCTACACGCAAAAATGATATTTCAGATAGAGTGTAGGACCTTATTTATATATACGCCACTCGCGAGCTCAAGGACGGTGCGATTCTCGGTATCACTCTTTGGGATCGATTTTCAAGGAGTCTGGCTCTCAAGTCTCAAGTGATTGCCCCTTGGCTGCCAAGAACCAGCCTATCACAAGAGCTTGTGGGAACTGGGAATTTTCAATATACTGTAGGGAAAAAAAGCATGCATGATATTTGTGCTTCCATGCCTGTTTACACGCCTGATGGAAACGATTGATGTTGGTATGTTTTGACGGAGCTTTTCTTAATTGATGTTTACAGCTGCGGACTTGAAATCAACACCAGTGGAAACCGCTTAAGACAATTTTAGAGACAGTCTAAAAAATTTATAATATCCAAAAAGTATAATAACGAATGGCTGTAGAAAATGAAGAAAACACGAAACGGTGCTTCGGAAATGTTAAATATAAAGCCTGTAGCTTAGTTTATCTTAAACAGGATTTGTCTTAAGCGGATTTCACTGAATGTCAAAAAGATGTTAGTTTATTAAAGTTCGAAGTACGCGAAAAGCTTGTATATTCCACACATTCTGCCCAATGAACCACAATTATCCTTTCGGGGTTTATTTTGAAAGTCTTGTGTTAAAACATACAGTCAATTATTGTTATATCTATTATATTTTAAAAAGGGTTGAAACTTTTTTTTTTCTAGCCGGCTTTCTCAATGTTGCCCTTTTGACTAAACCATTATTTTGTAGCGGTATAACCATATTGTTCGTTTACTTGTTCTCCTCATTCATACAAAAAAACTCTATGTATACCAACAAAGAGCAAACATTGCATTCGATTGTCTGGAAATAGGCAATGCTACCATCTCTATTGAGTCAACTAAAGCCATTCGGAATCTCGGCTTTTACTTTGATCCTGATCTCTCGATGAAGACTCAAGTCACTCGGATGTGTCAAACAATGCATTATCATCTTCGGAATTTAGGGAAAATAAGAAAATTTATTGATGAAAATACTGCCAAAATTCTTGTCAACGCTTTCATTTTAAGTCATCTCAATTATTGCAACTCTCTTCTTTTTGGCATTCCTGATATCACTATGAAGAGAATTCAGAAAATCCAAAATAAAGCAGCCAGACTTATAACACTGAGTAAACAAGCAGATCACATTCATGAAATTTTACAAAAACTACACTGGCTGCCAATAAAAGAACGGATTCATTTCAAGATTCTCTGCTTGGTATTTAGATGTTTGAATCAGAGCTCACCCTGTTATCTGTCAGAGCTCATTGAAAAATATATACCATCTCGCAGTTTGAGATCTGCAACTGCCAATCAACTTGTTATTCCAAGATCAAGAACTTTACTTGGGGAAAGAGCCTTTTCCATCTGTGCTCCAAAGCTTTGGAATGTGTTGGATGTAGAAATTAAACAGTCACCATCTTTGGACCATTTCAAGTCAAAACTAAAAACGTTCTTGTTTAGAAAAGCATTTACTTAGGACGATGTTGTGGTATCTCTGGGATTCATAGATAGAATGTGTGTGTGTGTTCAGATAGTATGTGAGTGTTTTTATTAATGTTAAGCGCCATAGAGCACTACTGTGGATTTTGGCGCTTTATAAGTGAATTATTATTATTATTATTATTAATGTTCTTTTTCTCCCCATTTCTTGTTGGGAACCTAGTTACAAGTTTGTTTTAATACTTTGAATAAAAAAGAATGTCAGTGTTGTAGATGAAGGAGTTATTTTTGCGAATTTTCCTTTTTCAACTTGTCTATAGAATATACTATCACTTTTAATTCGCTTTATTAAACACGTTGCAATAAACTGGATCCACACTTATAAAGTTTAATGCTCGTCATTATCAGAAAGATTATGCGAGACAATGTTCGCGTGTCGAACATTTTTTTTCTAATCGTATATTGCAAGTCTTGTTAAGGTAGCAAAATACTAAAAAAAAATTAAGAGGGAAAATTATTTTATTGGAAAAGAAGCCTGGAGTATTTAAACATTATATAACATTATAACGAAGAGCAGGCTTTGTAAAACATTAAGAAAAACACACTCACAAACCACTCTTGAAGTTCCAACATCTAACTCCAGACTAGAAGGCGATTGATGTCTCCACTTGGTCATAATTACGTGTACCAGTTGGTGCAGATGGCACAGCAACTGAGAGTGGCTAAGAAAGAGAAGGAGGGGAGAGAGAGAGAGAGAGAGAGAGAGAGAGAGAGAGAGAGAGAGAAAAGGAGTGAGAGAGGGAGAGAGATAGAGACCGATATATATATATATATGTATATGCAAAGAGAGAGAGAGAGCGACAGAAGGAGGAAGAGGGAGAAAGATAAAGAGGGTGGTATGAGGAGAAGAGTAAGATTCATGAGTGTGATGCAAGATAATATCATGTTTATATACGTATTGATAAACTAGATTGGTTTTATCCTTTGTGATCTAAAGCTATTAATCGTTAATTCTATCTCTAAATGCTTCTAATGACCTGTCTGGTATAAGTAGGCCTACACGTATTTTCAAAACAAATACTTCAATGGGTCCTTATTTCAGTATGGTCAAAATCGTTTAGTCGTTGTCCTTTGTGAAGGTGCAAAACTAGATGAACAAAGATCAAGATATTTTTTCAAAATTTTATATGTTTTTCTATGGTTTGATAAGAGCTAACTGCAATGATAATAGGAAAATAGAAGTGTTGATCCAGTCACTAAATTCTCCTTTCTAAAGAAATACGTTATGCGTTTTCCTTGGGCAAGAAAATGCCGACGTTATCGCACCTTTTTGCATCCTTCCTTTTTTCTTACACCAACTTAACTCAACCCCCGGAGTAACACATGAGCATAGTTACGTTAACATTGAATACCAATATAAATGTATATTATTTTGTCCTGTCGAAAGAGAGCATGCTTGGGTCTTGTGAAGAACCTCTTCATCGGCATGAGCACAAATAGCTGACATTTGGCACGGAGACCATGCAAAGAGCTTTTTATGTCACTAAGGTCAGCCAATAGACACTTGTGATATACGCAGCTCCACTAGGCACTCTCTTTGATATTTTGGTGTTGGGGGAAAAGCACTCCCGCACATAAAGTTATATTTTTGACTTGCACGACTGCAGGAAGTCTCAGAGAGGTCACACGGTTCATGTTCGCCAATATCTGGCTGAAAGTAATCTATGGACCGTCTCAGCATCAAACACTTTGCGCCCATCTAGTTCCAATTAAAATATATTTGAGAGGATCTACACCTAACGACCTTTTAAAAATACCTTTTATTTATGTAGTTGCCGCAACGTGCAAATGAAATTTAATAGTGAGCTGTTACAGCAGTAGTTCAAGTGGTATCATGTTCTAGACTCACGCACAATGAATATATGTGTTTACCAAGTCTAAAAAAGTTTCTGACTTCAATGCTCGATGGTTTGAAACATGAGACGCTGGTAAAGGGCAGGGAGCGGAATCTACATTGTGTGAGGTAATGATTGTTATATCTTAAGAAATAGACCTAGGTTACTAAGTGCAAAGAGAGAGAGAGAGAGTAGACTTAAAGTTCGACCATGGCATCTAAATACATGGAAAGTTGGGGGTCTATATATATATACTTTATCTTTACACTCAGGTCTCTTAACCTGTTGTCTACGTAAAAGAAAGCATAATACGCTTTTTTTAAATTGGTCATTATTATTTCAAAACTCGAATGCTACTGACAAACTATCAAACACGTCTACATAGAAAGTTAAACCGTCAAGTAGAGTTTCGAAAGTTAAGACTTCTATGACCATTGCATACTTCTTAAATGAAAAAAAAAATAACAAGAGCCACATGGATTGTTCATGAGAGCATTCTGCGTTCGACACATGTTTTAGTATATCGCGTAGATCAGAGGATGCGGAGCGGAAGGAGTTGACGTCTTTACTCACATGAAAGCCGCGGATAATGATCTGTGCTGCATAAAGTGCGGCCAACGAGTTCCCTCTACTAAGTTCGCTTCACTTCATGTTCTTTCGTTGTTTCTCTTTCAATATACATATTTCACAATTATCATCTTTTGATCACTTTATATTTTTTTCCGCATCTGAGGGACCATTTGATAGATAGAAAAACATGAATTAATGATTTCAACAAAAACTGAGAAAATCAAAGGCCCAATAGGTAATTGAGGATTCGAAATAATGATTTAATATGCGATTTTTTTATTGACCAAATATAGTGAAGACTCCAGTGTAAAGAGATATTATTTTGCTTTTCTAAAAGCCACATTTTGGGCAATGGCAATACGCACCTTAAGATGTTAAGATATCTTATAAAAAGGTCCATTCCGTGACCAGTTAACGACAACGAATTAATGAATGTAATGTAAATACTCCATTTGGCGCTTTATGTCTGCGTTTGTACTTTTACATCAAAGTGATATCATTATCTCAATGGTTTTTCCATTTCCATAGATCTAGTTAAAAGGATTGAAGGAAAAATTTCGCTCAGGTTATTTACAATAACTTTGTTCATCTTTAACAAAATGATAACCAATTTTTATAATGGTGGCAAAGTCGTCAGAACAGTTGCAGTGGCTGATTATTGTAAATTTTTCCTAAACGGTTTATTTGTCAAACCGAGAGGAATCAATAGTGGTTTTGTTTTCAAAGATAAGGGGCGATGTAAAAAGAATTGGTTTAAGTTGTCAAATGTCGATATAGAAACATTAGTACAACAATGAGGGTGCAATGCCCAATGCTTCTTGCTACGGAACAGAATTAATGTCACATACAAAACAACACTTAGTAAGAGGACGCAGGAAGTGTGCGTTATAAAAACTAACTGTTTTATTATCAACATTCACCTAAAATCGATTATTTAAACCCCAAAATATAAAGCAATGATAGAGATTTAATGTATACTAATAACAATAATAATTGGACAACATTGAAAAGATTGACAAGTCTGAACACACAGAAGGTAAATAAATACGAATTATTAGTACAGCAAAAATATTCGGAGAAGTAGGGGGAAAACTTGATTAAAACACGGAGCAGGTGGAAAGGAAAATAATATGTGGAAAACATTCCCAGTTAACAGTTAGCCCTGAATGACACAGTAACAATAGGATAGATTACATATATAAATCAATTGAAACATACATATTTATATAATTACACATTTTTTGTCTCAATATAAAGCATCCAATCAACAGAAACAAATCTGAAACTTAGCTCTACTTGCTGTCTTGAACGCACTATCTGGTGCGTTTGTAGATGTGATGGCAGTCTATTTGGATCATAGTAACTGTATGACCAGCTCAGTTTCGGGAGCTTTCGTTACAACCAAGCGATGTTTATATCGCTCTGTTCTCGCCAAAACTCCGATCTCTATCCAGAGATAAAAAAAGCACTTTTCCTATGTTCTATCTCAGTTGATTGGAAGCTGAGAATTTACTGTTTCCCTGGTATCTTACAAACCATCCTGAATCTTCCTCTTGCAAAGAATGCTAGTACACACAAAAAAACCGCTCTGGACAGGAAATTCTCTTGTAACTTAAAATAACGTAATTTGGCAGCTACGAGGGGTGTTCACTATGTTCTTAGCATGACAATGAAGGAATAAACCCAGAGACTTAAAGTTTGGCACACTTACATTTATTTCTCTACATAGTCACCCTGCATAGTTACACATTTCTGCCACCTGTCCTTGACCTTCAAAAGTCCTTGAGAGTAAAACGTGTCATTTTGCGCTTGAAACCACTCTTCCACAGCAGAAATCGCATCTTCAATGTCTTCAAAACTGCGCCCTTTTATGGATTTCTTAAGGTTTGGGAACAGACAGAAGTCTGATGGAGCTAAATCCGGTGAATATGGTGGATGGGGAAGAATTTCATAGCCACACTGATCAGCTGTCTCAACGGCTTGTCGTGCTCGATGAGCAGGAGCGTTATCATGCAAAAGCAGGACTCCGTTTCGAAGCTTTCCCCGTCTTCTTCTTACTAATTCAGATCTCAGTCTTTTTAGCAACCCTGAATAATACTCTCCAGTGATTGTTTTCCCCTTTTCCATGTAGTCAGTCATTATGATGCCCTCACAGTCCCAGAAACAAGACAGCATGACCTTGCCACTTGATTGTGTGACCTTTGCTTTCTTTGGTGGGGGCGATGAGGGTCTTTTCCATTGCATAGACGCGTTTTTCGGCTCTGGATCGAATTGATAGATCCAAGTCTCATCCATGGTTACAATTTTCTGAAATAACAAGTCGTCATTTGCTTCTAACCGAAGAAGATGTTTGCAACAATCAGCCCTCTCTTTCTTCTGATCAGCGGTCAATAACCTTGGTACCCATCGAGCTGAGACCTTGTTCAGATTGAGGTGATCATGAAGAATCTTTTCAACTGAACCTACGCTGATCCTGGTTTCACTTGCTAACTGTTTGACTGTTATTCGCCTGTCCTGCTTTACTAGTCCCTCCACAGTGGACACGTTTTTCTCAGTCACAACAGATGTTGGCCGGCCTTCGCGAGGTTCATCCATCACTGACAAAAAGCCAGATTTGAACTTTCTCACCCAATGAGTCACCGTACTGTAGTTAGGGCACTTTTCAGCATAAACTTCTACCATCTGTTGATGAATTTCCGTGGGGGTTTGTCCTTTTAAGTGAAGGAATTTGATGACAGAGCGATATTCAACGGCCTCCATGGCAGACAATTTGTAAACAACAAATGACAACTTCCTAGGGGTTGTTTTACTTGATGCGCTAAAAGGTGCAGAAAAAAAATTCCGATTTTCCCCAAATTTTGCATGCCGTGTTCAACATAGATGATCTAGCTACCCACAAAATTTCTTTACTCTAGTACAACTGCTTCAAGGTCAAGCTAAGGACATAATGATTATATTATATTATATTACATTACATTATATCATATCATATCATATCAGATTATATTATATTATATGTTATGTTATGTTATTTTATGTTATGTTATATTATGTAATGCTATGTTATGTTATGTCATGCTATGTTATACAATATAATGTAATATTCTTTTCTATTCTATTCTATTCTGTTATATTATAATATATTCTTTTATATTGTACTAGTTAAGAACCCACGCGATTCGTGGGGATAGTGAGATGGGCAAAGATGAAGGATTACATATGAATTTGCAGTGGTAAAACTCAAATTAGTGTTTCTTCAGAATCCGTACCTTTAGAAAGTGAAAATGTATTCAAAAATAGCTACACATAACACCAATGTAAACACGTGGTTTGTTTGCTCCATTCTGCGTTTGATTGCAGTGTATAATCTTGTTTGGACATTTCTTTTTATTAGTCATAAGAAAACTAACCCACCTACTTGCATTTACAGATCATAAATTGTTTTCATAAATAACCAAGCATTCTAAGAAAACGGTAATGTGTGGACAGTAAAATTTGAGCGCTTAAAAAAAAACTGTGAAGTGATAATTAGAAAAATCAAGATGAGACCCCCACTCTTTGAACGGAAAAATCTTTAAGTACAATCGTAATTAATGAGCATGACTACATTGAGAGTCATGCCGTATCGGGCACTAAAATGAGCATTATATTCCCAAAAAGAATAAGAACAAAACTATTATGTATATTGAGATTTATATCTGCATCCAGATAGGCCTAGGCCTAGTAGGTTTTATCCTATCTAAGTCTATAAAAAAAAAACCCAGCAACCCCCCCCCCAAAAAAAAAAAAAAAAAAAAAAAAAAAAAAAAAAAAAAAAAACGACAAAAATTTCCATGAACGTTACAATCCATACAGATGTGAAAATTTTTTACTTTTTGCCGTTGAACACACCACATTATTTCAATAACTATTCAATAGATTTTCGGCCGGTAGTCGCGGTGAAAATAAGAGGGCTTGATAATTATGGTTGATAGCATTGATTAATGAAAAATGGATTAGGCGTTTGATGTTATTAGTTTTATGGCTCTAAAATTATGTGGCCCATTTGTAGTTTTACTGTAAAATTTGGGATTTTAGGGTGGAGTGGTTTGGATTTGATGGCATGTCTAAGTTAGAGACGAAGAAAATCATAATAATAGATTATATTATATTACATTATATATCACATATTTATTTATGCAAATAGCCATCTGCCCTGAGAGTACAAAATATAAAATATTTTTCCTAACTGTGTATACTCCAATCGCGATCACTTATTGGCAAAAATTGTAAACGATGATCATCAAGCAGTGCGCGATGAGCCATGCATGGCTTTCGTGGCGAGCTTTTGTAGAGGACGTCAAGGTTTTGCGCAGTTTTAAACACGTCACAGGCTTGGTGAGTTCACTTATATCTAGCTTCGAAACATAAAAACAGATATCGAAACTCTCTTCTATGTCTAGACCACAAATAGGTCGACTATACGCCATCTGTTTTAACAATACTTCCTGTACCATCTGCAGACTCAAATTTCCCAGAAATGATGTCGTGTTTTGTTTCGTGGGAGCCTCAGCGAAATCATATATACCCGAAGACAGGCTTGCATCTGAGGAGCCGAGAAATGTATCCATGATATTTCAAAGTCATGATTCATAAATAGATATCGCTCAGGGTATAAGGCAACTTACTTCTCCGGCAGTAATATTATCTCTCTCTCTCTCCCTCTCTCTCTCTCTCTCTCTCTCTCTCTCTCTCTCTCTCTTTCTCTCTCTCTCTCTCTCTCTCTCTCTCTCTTTTTTCCTCCATTTTTTAATGTATATAGAACTTCAATTTTTACTTTCTCTCTCTCTCTCTCTCTCTCTCTCTCTCTTCTTTCTACCATTGATTAATGTATATAGAACTTCAAGTTTTATTTTATGTCTACGGACCTAGGAGCCAATACTCACAGGATGGGGTGAACAAGAAAAAATAATTGCACCATTTTTTTACTTGCGCAATGGATCATATGTTTTTCGAAAGAAATCCAAGTTTTCAGACTTAGAACTGAAAGAACTAACATGCGCTTACCTCGACAAAAACTTTCCCGCAAAAGAATGGATAAGAGTATACACAGACGGGTCAGCTGAGGAAGCAGTTACAAATGGAGGTAGCGGGGTCTATATTGAAATGCCAAACCAGGAAACGATAGAAAGCTCCATCCCTACTGGTACCCACTGCTCCAACTATAAAGCAGAACTGGAAGCCATCAAAGAAGCTTTGACTATACTAGAGAGGATCACACCATCCATCCCAAAAGCCAGAGCAGTACTTCTCAGTGACTCAAAGTCAGTCTTGGAAAAATTGGAAGACTTAAAGGGGGAAGAAAGACAACACCTTGCTAAGTGTCTTGGAAATGTAGTTAGAAACACAGAGTCTCTGGTCTTGCAGTGGATCCCAGCCCACTGCAGGATAGAGGGAAATGAACGGGCTGACAGATTGGCAAAGGAAGGATCAGTACTGGAACAGATTGAAAGTGACCTCACATACAGAGAAGTAAAGTCCATAATCAAAACCAGCCTAAACAAAGCTCAGGACTGGACATAAGCGACTAAAACACCACATCCACAAGATATTTAAAGTCGGCGAAACAGATCTCTGCTTGTGTGGACAGGCAGCAGAAACAGCCCAACATGTGCTACAGGATTGCAGGATATACAGCGATGTTAGACAGTCCATCTGGAGGGAGAGAATAGACATGCACACGAAGCTATACGGGCCCCTTCCTGAACTAGAGAAAACGGTAGCCTTCATTGCCCAGGCTGGGATCAGAATTTGAAGAGAGTGTTGGAGAACGAGAAGAAGAAGAAGAAGATTCGGGCTTTTCAGGAAGGACGACTACAGGCGTCAGTGTGGCCGATATCAGAATCTGGTCGCAGTTAAGGCGTAGTGTCCACTGCTTATTTTTAACACTCACAGTTTTAGTCAATCACCGTCTTTAAAAGTATGTGACAGTTGCTCCTAGTGTAGATTTGTCTCCGATTTGGACGAGAAGACTAAAGGTCCATTGCTTTCTTTTACGATGAAGACAGTAAAAGCCGACGATGATAAGTTTGTTTCATGATTGATTATTCAAGTGAAAGTGTTATAAAAATTGTTTTCAGCTCGTGGAGTAACTGTACATAATTTCGTTTCAAGTTAGAAAAAACATTGTTCATGAATCAACCCTCTTAAATTGTTTCTGAACCATGCGTGGTGTGCATTTTTGTTTCTTAATTGCTTTTGATAGCACATGGTAATATATTAAAAAAAATAAGAAAAATACTTACCTTGAGAAAAGGCTTCTAGTTCAAGAATGCAATGAGTGCTCTGCGCTTTTTGTATCTTGACAGACCATGCTCGAAGACTAGACACGGCGTATGCAACTCGCATACACGTGCAAGTGTTTATTGCAGAGCTGACATGAGGGCCTTGAACTGTTGCTAACGAAGGTAACACGCATTGCTGTCCACCGTAAGACAATGTTGAAAGCTTGCTGGTTACTAGAACTGCACTCTTAGCACATTCTTCCAAACGGCAGCTTGAGAGTTGAAATTTTTCACTGGCGCATCGCATTCTTCTCTCTAGGGTCCCTTTCAGATCCAGTACAAATTCTATAATGGGTCTATTGGGCATACATGGCGCTATGGGAAAGGTGTCTGGAGCATCTGGATTACTATCTGAGTCGCAGTCGCCTTTCAAACCATCTGTTTTGGATCCGGGCTTTTCAGGAAGGACGACTACAGGCGTCAGTGTGACAGATATCAGAATCTGGTCGCGCCCTACGGTACCTGTCATTGCATTGAATACAACAGACTCTCTCACTTTAACAACGTCTTCTGGACCTCTTAAATAAGGCTCCATGTAGCCATAAGCGCATTCCTCCAGGATCTTCGAATTTATCAAGAAGTTCCTTGCGCGATAGTCATAGTTGGATTCGCTCTGGTTGAAACACGCGTCATGAATATTACTCGATACAAGGAATGATTCTCCACAATTGCAAGAGATCACGCTCTTAGACTGACAACTTCTACTTAGAATGGTTGGAACAACTTGTTTTGCTGTAGGAATGCAAAATGCATTTGCAATAACCTGATGGAAATATCGTAATCTTAAAGGGAGAAAATATTCCTTTAGACAAGCAAATGTTAGAACATTTGGCACAAAAGCCAGTCTCTCATTTGGAATAACAGATTGACTGTGAAAAATATAACCAGAGAAGACAACACCAAGCTTCGTATCAGCTGTCCAAAAGTTTTCTATAGCTCCAAACATACCATATAACAATGACAACGACTCCTCAGCTTCCATATTTCCATCAACAGTGGTAGAGCCTTCTGGCTGGGGCGTAAATGGGATGTTTACAAGAATATCTTTTGGATATAATACCAATGTTGATTCTTTACAAATGGAGTCAGTTTCATCCATGTAGCCAAATAAATTTCTACCAGTACTGTAAGTCTCTGGGCACTGAATTTGGAAATCACTACAGCAGTCTTTATAGGCAACACACTTCGCATCGCAAGCGCATTGCCAAAGATCACCATCGTATTGAGCAGACCCACACTTAGTTGCACAAGACAGTAGGCCCACATGAGCATGCTTTTGACTCTCACGGGGATAACACATATTCTTTCTTTCCACAAAGCTGTTCAGAGTGTTGACGCACTCTGACCGAATCGCTGCTAAATTGCCAACAATTCCGATGGTCATAAAGTCATTTTCAAAACCGAAACACGTTGCACAGAGAGTACACAATGTCCATAAAGTTTGCAAGGTTTTCATGATCTAACCAATTTAAGTAAAAAAAACAACAACATGTTAAACACCCCTCAGATTTACAGGTACAGTCTTTTTAAATTCTAACAAAGCTTCTCCACCTATCCCTTACCATCACCATCAGCATCACCACAATCACCACCAACATTGCTTCTACTACTACTACTACTACTACTACCACTACTACTACTACTACTACTACTACTACTACTACTACTACTACTACTACTACTACTACTACTACTACTACTACTACTACTACTAATACT
>RQTK01000132.1:398171-419847 GCA_003991915.1 Elysia chlorotica
ATGTATGTATGTATGTATGTATGTATGTATGTATGTATGTATGTATGTATGTATGTATGTATGTATGTAAAGGAAGATTCAAAACATAAAAATCGGTGTTCTGAGGCTTAAAACATGCCAAACGTTGACCAAATTTAATTAAGATTCTTTTTTGTTTATGAAAAGTAATCCAGACAAGAAATATTCCTTAACCAGTGAAGTGAAAATATTAACATATTATAGCTTGAATAAATAATTTTCACACGTATTATTGAACACATAATTGTCAAAAAGAGGTTATGTAGGCCTAAGTAAAATAATATTCATTTACTTTATCTTGAAGATTGACGTTTATGCAGATGTAAATGACAATTAGATCAATAACAAAATTTGAAATCAACTACAAAATAAATAAATGAGACTATAAGAATAAGTTTCGAAATAGAAAGTAGATCGAACTATTGAATTTTGAAAAACGAGTCTATCGAACAACGGAGAAACAACAGCACAGCTAGAGTGGTAACAGAGCAAATAGTATTTAGCTGTACCAGACTCTAAAATTATGTTCTTAAATTCGTTGTAAACAAGTTTAAAAATAATACCGTTCAAAAACTCATTTTTATATTTTTTTTATAGATGTATAATAATTGTTTGTATTTTAATTGAAGGAAATTAACTTGCACAAAAAAGTGGGACATGCACTCAAGGTTTGCTCTTTATTTGTAGTAAAGCTAGGCATTATTTTGACGCCCCCCCCCCTCTATGGTACCAGTAAATTACAAAGAAAGAAGAGGAGCGCCTGGGGTGTAGGCCCGGCGGAACTTGCAGTGGCTACTCGTATTACTCTAAACGTTATCTAGTAAGTTTTTTTTTTCCTATTCCTTTTTTTTAACGAGTGACGAGTGAGTTGCACTCAAACGGCAATAAAAGAACCGCTACTGAAAACAGAAACGAAACGAACCGACCCAAACCGACCCGACCCTACAAAAAACGGCAATGAAAATAGCACAGCCACAAATAACTAAGAAATCATAGAGAAGTCCGCCAAGGTGTTTCCACCAAAACGACCCGCCTCCGGCCGACTTTTTTCGAGTCGGTTGGAATACGGTTTGCACAATTTTTTACGGGTCGTTTGGGTGACTCATCAGCCACAAGCCTGCCACGGGTTAAAAAAATTATTTTATTTTAAGGAATTTTTCAAAACCGATTTCATATTCGTGATCAGCGCCCTCAAATTAGCAAAGTCTAAGCGTAACCTGAGGGGTCGGGTCGTTTCTGGTTTAGAGTTTGGTAGGTGGAAACACAAAACGGAAACGAACCGACAAAAAACGGTCCGGGTCGGTTTGGGTCGATTCGTTTCTGTTTTGGTGGAAACGCGCCCTTAAGCTGCTTTGTGGACAGTTTTGGTCGAACTATAACGTTCCCATCAAAGGAAATCTTGTAACATCAGAAGCAGACTTAGCCCGTGTTTCCACTGAAACAGAAACGAACCGACCCAAACCGATCCGACCCTACAAAAAACGGCAATGAAAATAGCACAGCCACAAATAGCTAAGAAATCATAGAGAAGTCCGCCAAGGTGTTTCCACCAAAACGACCCGCCTCCGGCCGACTTTTTTCGAGTCGGTTGGAATACGGTTTGCACCATTTTTGACGGGTCGTTTGGGTGACTCATCAGCCACAAGCCTGCCAAGGGTTAAAAAAATTATTTTATTTTAAGGAATTTTTCAAAACCGATTTCATATTCGTGATCAGCGCCCTCAAATTAGCAAAGTCTACGCGTAAACAATAGGTTTTGATGAAAAATAAAGATTTTAGAATTTGGTTAATATTAAGTTTACTTTTCTTACTACCGGTCCCTTTTCACTTTTGCCACCACGTGGGAAAACCCAACGTGCCATTCTCCTTTGGTGTGCAACCTGAGGGGTCGAGTCATTGAAGATGACGGGTCGTTTCTGGTTTAGAGTTTGGTAGGTGGAAACACAAAACGGAAACGAACCGACAAAAAACGGTCCGGGTCGGTTTGGGTCGAGTCGTTTCTGTTTTGGTGGAAACGCGCCCTTAGACGCCAGATTCATGGTATCCCATAATGCACCGTGAAGTGCTCAACAGATCACTCTCCTCGCCTTTAGAACAAGATATACTGGAAGCATGGTCTGATTTAGAGCATCTATATTACGAACCGACAAAAAACGGTCCGGGTCGGTTTGGGTCGAGTCGTTTCTGTTTTGGTGGAAACGCGCCCTTAGACGCCAGATGCATATAACTTCACCGTGAAGTGCTCAACAGATCACTCTCCTCGCCTTTAGAACAAGATATACTGGAAGCATGGTCTGATTTAGAGCATCTATATTACACCTTCAACCCCCACCCACCATCATCATCATCATCATCATCATCATCATCATCATCATCATCATCATCATCATCATCATCATCATCATCATCATCATCATCATCATCATCATCATCATCATCATCATCATCATCATCATCATCATCATCATCATCATCATCATCATCATCATCATCATCATCAACAACAACAACAACAACAACAACAACAAAACAAATACAAAACAAAACAAAACAACGAAACAAAATCCGATACAGATAATTAAATCTCTGAAAAAATAATAGCAAAGTCCCTGGACTAAACAATTTGAATGCCCAGATGAATACGGTGGAATGCTTTCACAACCCTTGGTGATCAAGAATTTCAGTTGGCATGTAGATTTTCTCCTACACACACACACACACACACACTCAATCAAGAGGCAACAATCAGAAAAAAAGGGATGACACTGAATCTTGAGTATTTTTTTTTTTGCAATAGAACTCGTAGATGTCAACCTTAAAACAACTGATCATTTAACTACTAGCTGTAAGTCAATTTTGATGAATAAAGTGAAGATGTCACCATGAACAGGTTAGTAAAGCTGAAAAATGCCTTCCAGGTGTTGAAAATCGTATGGAAGTCCCAGCGTTAACAGCCAAGACTAAAGCGCCACGAAAGCTGTGTTTTGTCAACACTCCTCTGTAGATCAAGATAAGGTCTCATCCTTCCAGAAAAGTGTCTAGCCCCCCAAAAGGTAAAAAAATATGCTAAAAACAACAACAAAAACAACAACAACAACGCATTTTTCAACCCCATTAAACTTAATGGTAATGCTTTCAGGCTTCAGAATCTAAGTTCATAATGTATATTATTTTGTGTTCAATATATCCTTCGAGAGATGACGCAACTAACCATTATTTTTGTCAAATTTGGGATCAGTTCTCTATCACACCTTTTTTTTCTTTAAGTTTCTGGTTACAATAAAACATAATCTCTCTTCTACTCCAGGTAGTGTCAGTTAACTTATGTTGGCCTCTGACCTTAAGCGTTGGCGCACAAATAAGCCGAAGTAGGCTTAATTACATAATGGAATTTATTACGAAAAGCGATACCAGGTGTATGGACCCAGATGTGGGAAAACGGAGGTACGTGTCATGGTAACAATTGACTTCAGCACACATTGTGCTCAGAAAAAGTAAATATGATTTAGATAATAGTGTATGAACTGATATATTCGACCTGTTGAGATGACTGATGCATGGCACCATGTCAGCTAGCGAATGATCGCCTGTGAATAAAGATATCTGGGATTAACGACGAATCTTAGACCCCCTCCTCCCTCTGCCGCGGGAATCCTCTACGGCAACAATAGGTAGGTGTCTAAGAAGTACTTGGTGGTTGGTGACAAAGTGTCAGTACGATGTTACCGGCCAATTGCCAGATATCCTTGTTTGAGTTTGTGGGCTGTTGGGCAAAGAATTTTAAATAATTATATGGCTTCTAATTTGAGGTGCATGGTTCGAGTTAACAGCCAGACAGTTTTGCTTACTGGTTAGTTCAATGCCAAGAATTAAAGTGATAGATAGAGAAAGAAAGAAAGAGAGGGAGAGAGAGAGAGAGAGAAAGAGAGAGAGAGAGATAGAGAGAGAGACAGAGAGAGATAGAGAGAGAGAGTGAGAGAGAGAGAGAATGAAACAGAATGAAAAAGAATGATATGAAACTTTATTCGCCGCACTGCTCATTTTTCCCTTTATAACACGAATGCCGTCTTTTTAATTCTGTAGATACAATGAAGAAAAAAGGGACAAGCTTACAAAATACTAAATTCCCGATAACTGTTGAATGTTAATAGTGTTTTTTATTTAATATCCCGATTTTCTCCCCTTGTTTACATAGCGAGAAATAGTCTTGTATACTGCATAGCTTATAGGGAAGTGTGGCAGCCGCTAGCTTTATAGCGAATGACATGAGAGTTCACATTCCATTTTGCTTCGAACCTTTCAATTCTTAAGATTATTTATACTCATGTTTTGTCATGCACTGAAGATTCCTATGATTCTGCTGTGTTCTTCGATCGCGTCATCAGTCTGTAGTAGCCTCTTTACAACAACCTCTCCTAGACATTTTCATAAAAATAAATACTTACACAATTTCTTTCATAACAGCCTTTGTAAAAAACAGGTACACTTTTTCCATGGATGTCTTTATCTGGTAGAGATTTCTTAAATTCTTTGTGAAAATAGGTGTCAACTCCCTAGAGCAAGTTTTTACACAATTTAAATGATATAGGGTCGTAAGTGCAACATGCGAACAAGAAGGCTTATGAGTTTTTAGCTATCTGGACGTTGTTCTAACGACCCGTACTCTCAGCACATGCTTTGGTCTTCTGAAAAAACCCCGCACAATTTAACACACTTCAATATTTGTGAGGGTGTGTTTGTTATTCAAACTATGCTGGGTCAGGGACATAGAACGACAACTAAAACCGTGACAGTCAAAACGTGTATAGCAATTATTAAGTTGTTGACATTATCATCCTTATGCTTGCTGTCATAATCATCCTTATGTAAAGCCTGGATGCAACATTTTAAAAGAAATTTTGATTCGCCACAATGTTTTCTTGGTTTTTAAATTATCATTCACAGATTGCTTTCATATAGATTTTCTTTGTAATTAACTGGCAGTCTAAATCTGTCCACAACACAAAGGGAGACAAGTTTGATGCCTGTTTGAATTACTTGACTGAAGGCCCTTCCGTTGAGTTTTCAGACCCTCGGCTGACATGTACATTCCTGCAGCAAAGTGTTTCCACTCCCTTTTGTTATGGGCTGAAGAAAACCCGTTTGTATAATTTAGGACGCCAGTAGGTGTTGATTAGTCTTCTGAAACCCTACCTACTTACTACTTTTAGTGACCTGTAAAATATATACATTTGTCATCGCCACGTTTAAAATAATTATGAGTCCCCATTTTGCTTCCATAATTGTTAGGCGAAACCGGCGTTTGGCCAGTCTCTTTTTTAAAGCGGCTTGATTTTTTGTTTATATACGAAAGGTATTATTAATGTTCAAAATCGTTCTTACCTGCTCTTTTCATCTTATTTTGTTAAAGCTATGTCCCTTAACCATAGCGATGCAACGAGCGCTGAGTAAAATTGAATTTTGTTTTAGATCGTTTCTTATTTACGTTTCAAAAAGTTCGTGAAAAGCCACGTTGGCCAGCTGTTATTTTTCTATTTATGTCTTCTTTGCCTCCGAGTAAAGGCTCTACCTTTCTAATTTTCCAATCTTCATCTCCTTTTGATACTTGTACAGATTGCATCTATTCAATTCTTCCTCTATTGACAAGTGTCTAACTCTGGCAAGCTCTTCCTGTAGCCGGTCGTAGAAACACAATTAACTCTGGACTGATTACGAAATTTCTCTCTTCATCGTGCACTTTAGATTCTTCAGTATAAAAAATCTATTCAGTGATTTTATGTCATATGACATTTGGGAATGGTCAGGGAGTTTATTTCTTAGGCAGCTTCATGTAGCTCATTTTTTAATTTGGGTCCCTACTGTACAACCAAAACACTCTCTTAACGTTCCACGATCACTGTCTGCCTTATGTAAAGAAGAGTGTTTCAGATGGACTTTGCGATCTCCAAACCGTGATAGGGCCTTGCACATGAAGACGTCAAGGAGCACAATATAGCCGTAAAAACAAACTCACCCAGACGTCAAGGACTTTCACGGGACATATACCCAGCCACCTATCATATCATGTCGACGACAGTAGGAGTGTTAAAATCACCAGTGACTACTACAGCCGTGTCAGTTGACGAGTTCGTTAAATTGTTCAAATTACAAAGATGCACGTCTTTAATTAGCATATATAGAGACATATACAGTATTGAGATTTGGAAATTCTCTGAATAGATTGTAAGGCATTATGAAGATAGTTAACATTTTATGTCTTCTACACGGTAATGTTTTTGTATAGCAAACATGCTAAACGGGATACAAACAATAATAAAGCATTCCAGTGAAGGATGCTTAATGAATTGTAACGAACCCCCCCCCCTCCCAAGGAAAACAACGAAAAATATGCAGAGCCTGCTTTATTTTCCAAACATAAAAAGGTACACAAAAGGCAAGTTTAAAATATATACGTAACAAAATCCTAAAAACCATCAGGTAAAGATATTGAAATGAAAGAACGAAGAATCGACGAAAAAAAAAAATTAATAAAAGCCGCGCACTCCTCAAATTTGTCTGACTACACCGGGATCGGACCCGCACACATGATTCTTAAAATCTACTGCATCGAGTTCCCGGTGTATCAACAGGCAACGCTTTGTACTTCCTCAGCCTGGTTAGCTTCGTGACTCGTCACCATATATATACTTTGTTGATGATCACAAAGCAAACTACCTGTATCCTTTATCTCTTACTTTGGTCAGTTTTTCTTCTTTACTCCAACCAAACAACGATACGTAAACAACAAATTTCCCCTTTCCTTCTCTTTTTCTCCTGTATTTCGCGGTTATTTATTGAAACATGATTGATAAAATGAAAATTTCCATTCAAAAGAAGTTCACACGTCTGGCATATTTTTGAAAAAATTAATGTAGATCAAAACATATTCAAAAGAGAAGCCCAATATTGATACCTCCACGTCATAATCACCGGAGAGCTAGTATGCTATTAGTATTACGGACATAGAAACAGTATATCAAACAATCATTTTGTTCAAATAATTGAAGTCAATTAAAACAATTAAACGGTTCAGATAATGATCAAGACAAAAACAGCATATTGAATAATCACTTGACAGTAGTTGTTCTTTTTCGCAAGAATGGGAAACAGCAACAACAGCAACCCCACCCAAAAAACAAACAACAACAACAAAACAACAACAACAACAACAACAACAACAACAACAACAACAACAGCAACAATTCGCCACAATACTTTGATTTCGTGCATGCAAGGAACAAGGCAATAAACGACCCTTTCTTATAGCAATTTCATAACAGTAGGTAATCAAGTCCCAAGAAAGAACTCTGGGCAGGACCTTTGGGGTATTCTAAGACCCCATGGCCTATTACGTATCCCCGTATACAACATAACTTTACAAATATAATCAATTATATTATACAGAGAGAGAGAGAGAGGCTGTCTAGACCCATGAAATATTCAATAAAACGCTATTGTTATGGACGGTGTGCCGACTGAAGAAAAGGTGTGAATCTTTAATGCACAATGGGCAAGTTACATCAACAACCTCCTAATAATGGAACCATCCGAGTGCGGATCATAAGTGCAGGTCTTTGTACCGCGCCGTCACAGATCACTTAGAAGGTCCTCTGGGGAGAATTCTATGCCAATGTCCCCGACAGTCTCATCCATTACCCCAGCAGGGAGAATGTCTCTAGGAACTAATTAGGGCTGGGGTTTATATAAGATTTACTTGTTGTTGTCTCCATCGTATGAGTAAACACGTTTCTCAGGAATTCTATTGGGCTGCGAACTTACTATTTACACGGGCTTGAACTGTTTCAATGATTCATTTGGCTGGTTATAAAAAATAAATAGTAAGAATTGATCTCTATGTGGTTGACTCTGTTTTATTTTTCATTTCGTTTTTTTTTTCTATCGTTGAAAAAAACAACAACAGCCTCCACCAGCTGACAAAAACAAATATAAGAACTCTAAAGAGATGGATAACAAGGTGTATAAGAAGGAAAAAAAGACGAGAAAAAGAGAGAATGTTTTGTCTTTTGTAGCAAAGCAATGAAATAAAAGTTGAATCAACACCCTCACCTCCTTAAAAAACAAACAAAAATACAAACAAAATAAAACATAATCACCCCAACAAAACAACAAAAACAAATAAATAAAGAACGAAAACGAAAAAAAACCCCATAAAAAACAAAACAAAAGAAAACCTTCCAAAACAAACACCAGAAACAACCGCTAAGAAAACACTGAACCTACTTTTCTTACTTAGGAATATTTATGTGGATAACTCAACATTTTTATCAGATTCTTTCTCTAGAGCTTCTAGGGTAATGGAGAAGCGCAGCAATTTTCTTTTTCTATAAGATTATTATTATTCAAAATCCGGAATGTCAAAGTTGATAGCCTAGCTTTAACAGAAAGGTTACCTTGAAAAAACAAAATCAGTGCGGATATAAAATGCACAAATAACATGCGCGTTAACTAATATCAAGTAATAACAAAAATATTCACGACACGCCGCTAAGCTTTATCACTTTGCCTTGTGTGGACAAAATTGATATTGAGTAAAGAAAAGGAAAGGGCTTTCCGAGAAACCCGCATAACAAAAACTAATCAAGCGAGTTTCGAGTTTACCACGACAAAGGCTTACAGACAGGATGGAGGGGGCGTGGATTGGAATGAATAGCCACAATATGACAAGAAAGCTGAAAGTAATGTTTGTAGGAATGGGGATCAGGAGATAGTTGTTCATCTGATAGAGCGGTCAGAATAGCAGAAGAAGGTATGTGAGAGTGTTCTCTCTCTCTCTCTCTCTCTCTCTCTCTCTGTCTCTGTCTGTCTGTCTGTCTGTCTGTCTGTCTGTCTGTCTCTGTCTCTCTGTCTCTCTCTCTCTGTCTCTCTCTCTCTCTCTCTCTCTCTCTCTATTTAGAGAGAGAGAGAGAGAGAGAGAGAGAGAGAGAGGGAGAGAGAGTCTAATTTGTTCTTTCAATTTTCTCTATTCTACCGTCTTGAAGCAAATCTCTTCATTTGATCAAAATGATCATCCCACGTTTGGGATAAATAAGAGTTGAACATTCCGATCAGTCGCCCATACATCTCAATTTAAATAAACCCACTCTTTAACGTTTCTATTACACTTTAAAATTACATAAGGAAAACATAGCAATATGGCTGCATTGCTGCAACAAATATGCGCCAACACATCCAGTGTCGCACTTCTGATAACCTTCCAATCAGTAATGTCTGCCGAAAACCAGTTGATGTATGTATGACGTAATTTTCAATCTGTATTTCCCGCCTCTATAAGTCTTCTTTCTGGGTTTTCCACATGACGTAATAAAAATTAGCAGTTACGCCTTTGATATTTGACAAGAGATTCTATTGTAGAAAAAGGTGTAAAAAAAACAAAAACAACACAAGCACGTCTTTTTATTTAATTGTGCCTTATTTATTGAAGGAGATGAGAAGGCGGGTTCTTTTCTACCCGGAAGATATCGGCTTCGATAACTCACATGGCCACCTCGTCCCAAACTGATAGGGTAAATGTCAGTTTGTGACCAACTGAGACAAACGTCTTGGTATCACAACTGTTTCAGTATGGTGGCACTATATATTATTATGATTGAGTTTGAAAGTATTTTTGAATCGGTTCGTCATTGATCTAAACAGTAAAGAAACCGTCGGTCGAAGTTAAATATGCACTAAACAATTCAGTGAAATCCATGGACAGAATCCATCGGCCCATGCGCCCGTAGCTTCAAACTGTGGATCATTTAATCTACTGAGCGTGGCTGTTGATGGGATTAGATTTAATATTGACCAATGCCTAGGCCCAGAGTGATTTCTTTTCCATATTTCTTGGATGTTGCTAACCGGTTCAAAGTATCCCACTTAAAAAAAGATATCATTATCCCATAGAGGAAATACCGGCAAAGCCACCAAATTGTATAAAGGAAAGATTTAAAAATAACAAAATAAAAACCAATACTCTTTTAAAGTAACATCAAAACGTAGGCCTACCAGATCAGTTTTACAAAATAATGTAAAAGCTTGCATCCCTCATACCTCTTTGAGTTGCCCATTACAAGGAACTTTCCATGATGGCAGACGCTCTTCTGATAGTTTATTTCTCTGTATTCATATTGTTTCTCAATCTGTAGCATATATATATTTTGTTCCTTCTGATGGGCTATGTTCGGCGTAGAGGCCAGGATCTTCCTACCTTATCCACTCATCAAATTAAGTTTACCTTTAAGGAGTCTTCAACAACGTGCACTTAACAAAGGCTCTGTATTCTTCCAGTTTTACCACAGTAATCTAGACTTGTGTTATGATGATCCTAAGTGACATTGATGAAACTTTTACAATATAGGTGAATAAACGTTTGTAATTTTTTCTTTATCTTATCGATTAGCGGATACCCCAGGAAATATCAAACGATGCAAAGGAAATAATATTTAAAAAAATCGTGAAAAAGCATCTTAAGGGAAGGGCATACAAAAAGAAGCCACGGATGACAATAGAAACACTAAAAAGAATTAATAACATAATTTTGGAGTGAATGTTACAGCGAACTTGAAACTGGCAAAGAAATAATGAATATTGTTTGTAAAAAGGAAAACAAAAACTTATCTCATGGAATAGTACTACGAAACTAAACACGCGAAAGATAGCAAAGGCAGGGAAACGTATACACCAGTACATATATGAGAAAAAACTTCCAACCCCGCCTTGGTGTAATCAAAAGATAGTTGGTTGTAATATGTGGGTTATATTGTGAATTCACCCTAAGACCAACGTCTGACAATTTTACGTGCTTTTACACAGATAAAACATGGATTTTTGCCTCAGCTGGTCCATACTACACTGACACCAATCCTGCGCACAAATACATTTTTTAACCAATCGTGGGTTTCGAACAGGGTCCTCCCGATTCGGAGATCAACGCTCTACCTCTTGTCCCAGTTAGCCCCCCCCCCCCTCTCTTCACTCCAACCTAAGCACTACAGGCAGGAAGAGCAATAAAGGCTATATGAAATTTTCAACGAATGTCTCGGAAGCGATGTCACAATAAGAGACAGGGTAGCAGAGAACACTGACTATTCGGACAACCTTCGGTTCATCAATAGGCCGCTAATTAATCATCTTACCCTTCATATTGTTTAATGTTATATACTGGAAAAATAAGCTCTAGAGGCAAAAGTAGATTCTTTGTACTTAAGGAATAATTATACATTTTTTATATTTAGTCGCACGAAAAAGACAAATTTAATGAAAATCAGGTTCTTCTGAAAAAATGTGGCTAAATGAATTAAATCGTGTATAATAGTGATGATAGGAATTAAATAGTTTCATGTCTGTTAATGTTTATGTATGTGTTTGTTGATTTTACCAATGTGCAATCACCGCGAAGAACCAAATTCGAAGTTATTGTGAGTTAACTAAAGATAGAGAGCTGATAGTACAGATTTCGTAGGGGGGGCTGAGGTGCAAACAAACTGAGTCTTATTGAGAGTTTATTGTGCATCAAGAAAAGCATAAAACGGTGCAAAACGCAGATCGAATGACACGATGGTGAAGTTAATATTTCCTTTTAATTATAATATTTTGATGTTCGTAATGGTAAATATCAACTCATTTGAATTTTAAAATACACCTTTTAAGTTCAGGGTATATTAAATTTCGACATAACATGGAAAAATACATTATTGTTCTTCCTTGTGCTTTTAAGGAAGAGGAAAACTAAAATTTTAAATATCCTTAATTTGAAATCTGTTGTTGAAAACCGATTCTAACGTGGGAACGCTCTAAAAGAATAAAGAAACGCATTTCGAATCTTTATAATAATGACTGGATACGCGAGTCTCTGGAAAACTCACTGCTTATTTAATTTCACTGACTGCGTCTTTGTCAGACTACGCTGCGTTTGTCGGGTTTCAGCAAATTCTATCTCAAGTCAGTAGGAGATTGACTGCAAACAGAAGCGTTACAAACTGGTTACTGGATTGGTAGAATTGGGAAGGAACGAATACTAGTGAGACAAGGAAAAGTTAGAGAATAATTGAGAAAAAAAACAACTTTTCCTTATTAAAATACACAAAAGTTATCGACAAAATTAATAGCAGGAAGAGGTATATAAACACGTTTCTATTAAGGAATGGGAAAAAGTAAGACAGCACACGCAGTTGTTGTTGACAAGGGGTGCAGTAAGAAAAACATATCTAAAAAATAGCCAAATGCCTTGAAAGTAATCACTAAATTACAAAGCGTTTGTTCTTTTCTTTCCTCTTTTGTTGGGCTTTGATTTTGTATGATATTGAAAAAAAAAAAAAAAAACGAACGCAAATAACATCGCTTTTTCATTTCTAAGTTCTAGTTACCTTTCCGATTCCCTTTATCTGTTGTCAGTACATGTATTATTCTTTCTGTGTTGCAAAATCATCATCCTTTTCGCCTGAACTCTGCCACTTTCCCCTACTTTTTCTTCCTTTGTTCTTTGTTCCTTTGTTTATAAACCATCTATCGAGTTTCATATTCTGTTTGTTCCTCACTGTATGGTAGGAGTAGAGGATAAAACTCTTTAATTATTGTTATGTACAACACATTAAAAAAATTACTGTCGACAATCCTTGAGAGAAGGGGAGAGGAGAGGGGTGAAGAGAGGGAGAGGAGAGGGGTGAAGAGAGGGAGAGAAGGAAAGTGAAGAGGGACGAAGAGAGGGAGAGAAGGGGATGGATGGCGAGAAGTGATTTGATGTTAGCTTATATACAAAGCATAACAACAGCATCAAGGAAACAAAAATTTGAAAATGATCTTTTTTCCTCAGGTGTTCATAAAGAGGATACTCAAATAGGTGGAGTGCACTCAACGTGATATAACAAAATCTTATAAAAGATTTTAAACCTTGTTGCTGGAGTAGTTTTAATAAAGACTCAAAGTGGAAATTCAGCTAGAGCAGCTTTGAAACTTAAGTTTTGTGGAGCTATCAGGAGTAAACTTGGGAAAGATACTACGTTGTTTGTATAATGTTCAGAGTCGCCTCACATCTAAGACGTCTTGAAAGCCCGTAGGGAAGAACTGCTAGGTCGTTTGATCAAAGCTTGAAAGCAAACCTGACTCCGCCGACTAATGTATATTAGAGACCGCTGAGGGATTATAGTGTGGCTGATTACATTTTTCATTTTTTCCGGAAAAAATCAAAGAAAAAACCGTAGCCCTACTTTATTACTAGCGGGCACAACTGGTTGCTATGGACGTTTATTGTGTACCTTTTCTCTCGGTACTAGGATTGAGAATTCTTTTTTAAAAAGCAAAAGATCCTACTCAAATACCGTCCCTTTTAGCAGTATTTTAACCTACATGAATGTCTGAGCTCTGTTGACAGTGGGATTAAGTTGTTCAACACAGAAAGAGATATAGTTATAAGTGTGGCTATCAGATAAAAACAGATGAGACATAATCCTGATAGCGATAATAATAATGATAATGATATTGATAATAGGGATGAAATGATAAGGAGTTTGATAATAATAATAATAATAATAATAATAATAATAATAATAATAATAATAATAATAATGATAAGTAAAATTACTCATTTTCATTAACTTTTCCTTTACTAGAGGATAAAAAATAGTAACTTCAAATTACCAATTACAAATTACACGCACACACATACAGAAAGACGCAATAAAGGGAATAACTTCTATCCTTCTCTTTTAAATTCTCAGTCAATTGCTTTTCATAAATCCCCAAATAGTGGGTAAACAAAATTTAGACAAAAGCACTCCTCTAATGAACTTCCTTTAGCATTATTTTCATAGGGTCTATATATATATATATAGACATTTAAAGAGAAACGGGGTAGTAGTCCAAGTACACCATAGCTATAAATTTAGGGCAGAGTGTAATAGCAAAAATATACCCTACTACGTTCGCAAACATTGTTTTTATGCTGTTACTCTGAGTGGCAAAACAACAACAAACTGTAAAATGTAATATCTTAGAAGGAAATGACGCAACTAGAATAATTCCAAATCTTCGAATCTGCTAGTTTTGGAATTCCGTCTCGAAATCCCTTATAGAGATTTACTTCCACTCAGACTCCCAAGGTGCGGATTATTGATTACTTGTGAGTTTAAAGCTATCAATTATTAATGCGATCGTCTAATTATCTGCGACGGGTTCTTAAACAGTCTTTAACACACCATTGGGTATTTTCAAATAGAATTTGTTATTAGTTTACAAAGGTGTCTTAAACTAATAAAGGACTAAAGCAATCTTAGGCCTGGAACCTATTTGTTACCAACATTTCTGGAAACTGAGCCCTTTAAAAAATAAATCTATCTGCTCGAATTCTAACTAATTTTAAACAGTTGCGTTCTTCTATTCTCTTTTCCAAACCACCCCTCCAACTCCGACTACAAAAATGCTCTTCTTTAAAAACTTTCGGCTTAATGATAAACCAAAACTCAAAGAGAAAATAAAAGAAACGAGAATTTGCAAAGCTAAAGAAAATAAAAGAAATGAGAATTTGCAAAGCTATTCAATTTTAAAAAACACGAGACGCGTTGATCAAGCACAATTTTGGAGTTTCATTTTCTAGTAGGTCTAAAATATTTTTCTCCGTTCGCCCACATTGTTTTCTTTGAAATTAAGTTGCACCGACCATCAGTAGCTTGATGAGGTTACTTGAACCTAAATCAGAATATTAATGTGCAAAACTATAATGTCCTAAATTATGATATGTAATACCTTTACGTTTTATTGTGAAATAATGACTAGGAATAATGAAATACAGTAAAAGATGTAGAAATCGCTGTAATTTCATTCTCCATTGAAATCATATTATATGAAATATACTAGACCTTTTCATAGAAGGGTTATTTTATGTCATACAAAAAGAGAATGAGAATACCGGTACTTGATTTCAGGCAAGGTCATAAGAATCTAGGAGGAACAGCTGTGAAAAAAAATTGCATGTGTTTTAAATGCTTTTGGTAAGATTGGAATCGGGACTAAATGGACGATAAAACTACGAAAAATTATTTCGAAGTTACTCTCCCGAAAATTTCATCACATCGTTTATCAACAACCTTTGCTCTAATCAATAAAGCAAGACCTCAGGGTGTGAGCAAATATTCAAAATCTTTGTCTTTGATTAGTTTCTTTTAAATTAAGAGAGTATAGTCTAGTTTTCAAGACCATCTTCTAAATAAATGAAAATCTGCAAAATCTAACATTCTTGCTATATTAATAAGTACTTCTGAATGATAGATAACGAAATAGGCAAATCTTTTCTAGTTCACGATTATATTGCACCTTTGATAATTTCCCCATACATTATGTAAAAGGACTTGTCATATTTCTTGTATTAAAAAAATTACTTGAAAGTTAAAGTCTTTTGACTTCAGCGGCCACACTTTCTCATGCACTGCATATATAAAATACATTATATATTGTGCATATAATACACTGTTATTGTGGGAAGGGGATGTTTGTGGGGGGGGGGGGATCTGGTTTGAATGCCACGAGCGGTCATAAATGTATCAAGTCCAATTTCGTTCCCTATACTGGTTGGATTGGTGTTAGTATAGTGTGACCGCTGATAAAGGAGCCCAGATCTCTCCGCTCTGTGACATAAAATTGTCAGACGTCAGTCTTGGGGCCTGTCTATCTCAACACTGCTACCAATATGGCGGCGGAAAAGAAAGTCACGGGACGTCGGCCAGCTCTATTGTTGATACGTCAAAATCATCGCAGCATTGTGGTCAATGAGACAAACCACACATGGCAACTACATCTAGTTGAGTTCCAACTGCTGTAAGCCGTTTAGAAAGTGATAAGAACTGGCGTTTGAGCGAGATGACTCCTAAACCATCGATATTGCCATTAAAGCGTATTATCAAAGAGAATTGGAACCATGGCTTTTGAATAACTAAGCTTATATGTGAAGATTTTTTGATCGCTAGGATATTGCTATTCTTATTGAAAATAATAGTCCTTAAGTTAATCTCTTTTCCTCAGCATTAATAAGTGATGCGCCTTCTGTTTGCTTGTTTACGCACAATTTGTATGCGTTTTCTATTCAGAGAGATAAAAGAGTCACCATTGCTACTACTATAATGTATTAACTGTCTTAGGATATCATGAACACAATATAGCCGTTATTGTGCCGACGTACAGTAAAAACAAATTTAATCATCCAACCTGATAGAGGTATGTAACATGGTTTAAAGATTTGAATTTAATAACCCTCCCAAGAAATTTGGTCGTCAGTGCATGTCTGTTTCGAAACAAATGGCGGGTCGAAGAAATGTATCCTCCAATTTAGAGCGTACTTATGATTTTGATAAATGGGCTGAAGTTTATGTCCTTCCTCATTCTTATTAATTTTAAAAAAGTAATTTGTCTAGTCTAGATTTTCTTTTGGCACTGTTTTCTCTTTCTTTTTTCTCTCTTTTTCTCTTTGTTTGGTGTGTGTGTGGGGGGGGGGGGGGGGGGGGTGGGGGGGGGGGGGGGGCGGGGCGATTACCTTATTCTTATTTCTGTCGTTTAACACTTTAAGCATAGGCTGCGGAGAGGAAAAATGTTGGCCCACGCAAATTTATTCGATTCTGGGGCTAAAAAAGATCAAATTCTTTCAGAAATAGTAAACCTTTAACGACGGAAAAGGCGAGGCTACTCTTTTGCCACGAACTCGTCTTCTAATTTCTATTTAACTCCACGAACCTTGTGAGGTTTGCGCGTGCAGTTAAACGTGAGCATCCAGGCTTAAAGACATTAAGTAGAGCAGCCCACAGCATTTGGAGACAATCGGATTCTTCCGACTTCACTTAAAAGTGTTATGTTACACAATGTAGGCCCCTTGCACAAAAATGAAAGGGTTTAGTTGCTTTCTCAATGTTTCTGACTTGGATTATTTTTATTGGTAGCGAGCTTAAACACGGAAATGTTTCGGGCATCTATTGTTTATGTTTAAAAGCATTGTCCTGAGTTGGGCTATTTTGAAAAATCGAGATATTTAACAATGACTTTTACATCTATTGTCAGTGGGTTTTTTTTACATCATTATCGTTGTATACTATTGACAAATAAAGTGTCTCTTGTAATTCCTCAGCTGGCTTTTTTGAATAATGCCAGAACAATATTATTTTGAGTTTAGATTAGGAGTATTTAATTATTCATTCGCCATTTGAGGATCGTATTTGATAAAAACAACAACAACAACAACAACAACAACAACAACAACCTAATGTGTTTTTGGCCAAACAAAGTCGATAATTCACTTTTATACACAAGATCTACTTTTCCGCCGACTGCGATGGACTAGATCTTGTCACAGAAATATAATCCTTACACATTTTGAAAAGCAAGCAATTCGAACTTTTTGCTTATACGATCTTTAAACATTTCTCAAATCTTAAAAGCATGTCGTCAAGATTGCTGTTTGCCTAGCTTAGACCCCACTCACGTTTCCACCTGCGCGATGGGTCTTGCGGTTAATGCAAAAACATGATTTAAAAAATAACCCTCAGTACTACATACTTTCATGTCTAAAATAACTCAATAAATTTTCACAAAACCATTGCCATGAAAGTAAAGACGTGTACTGTTGTTTAGAGTGAGGTTGTTTATCAAAGAGATGTACAATTGTTTAATACCTTAACTGAAGTATTGACGGCACACACTACATCACCTCAGTTGCATAATGTCTGCTCTCATTTCTACAACACTCTAAATCTTTAATAATTTTTTTCCGAAAAGTTCACGTCAAAAATAGTCTTTTTTACAGTGTTCGCGTTTGTTAAGTTCAGATTAATATTTCATAAGGTACTAATTACACAAACTGCCTTAATGGTAGATGGACTTTGATTTGTAGCAAGTCAAAGGAATTAAAAAATTCTTCCAACAATTGCACAGCTATATATTGCTCAATTCCACCAATTTCAACAAAAGTCTTATCAATGAAAACTGTTAACAACAACACTACCACCACCACCACCACCACCACCACCACCACCACCACCACCACCACCACCACCACCACCACCACCAACAACAACAACAACAATAACAACAACAACAACAACAACGACAATAATAACAACAACAACAACAACAACAACAACAACAACCACAGCAATAGAAACAAATTATACTAATAAAACATTTCTTGTGCTTTGACCAAAAATAAACACTCTGAATTTTACATATGTGTTACTCTTACCTGTGAAATGTTGAGTTTTCAAATTCTTGGGCGGTAACCCTAAGGTAGTAAAGTCATATAACTATGTCTTTTGTAGAAAATTGATTTCTGATGCAGGAGGCCCGTTGGTCGAGCCCCGCTCTGGAGACTACGTTTCCTGCTGGTTGGATTGATGTGACTGGCTAACACAGAGCCAAGGTATCCCCGCACTGTCTCTGTGTGGCAGCACGTAAACATCTCAGACGTTAATCATTGGGCTCGTTCACAATATAGCTTATACATTGAGCAAAAACCCATTACCTCTTTTATTTCTGACGCTACTAGTGGGCACTTTGTCCGTCGTGAGGTGCGTCCAGTGTTGGGGGAGATGGGGATCCTGGTGATTAAGATGGACCAGCTTACAGGCTGGTACTCAATTTCAATGTTTGCAAGATGAATATAAATAAACAGTTATAAAAATATACATGTAGCAACACAACTAGCAAAAGTTTTACTTAAACATAGTTGTATCTTAGTACACATTAATTTAAAAAAATCGCATCTCTTCTACCTTTCATTTCAGGAATTACTACCGTGTTCAATTAGCTTATCCTGCTTCACTTAAAGTGCAGTATATCTGGTCTAAGCAGCAAGACCACAATTTCACACTCGGACGCGATGCGATGCTATAAGTTTCACCGTCATGGTCAAGGCAAAGACAAATACCGCCTTTCAACTACTGCATGTGCGTGATTTGGCAAGGATGAGCACGCCAAACACCAATGCTCGCCTACCCCACCTTGCATTAACTTTAAAGAAGAGCGTCCCGCCTCAAGCAATTCCGGCAGTAAGTATTTGGAAGCACAAGCAATTCTTCAATACAAAACTGAACATGTCGAAACCTTCCAAAAGACACGTGCAGCTGTGGAAAAAAAGCAAGATTTCTATATTTTGAAAGAAACAACATTCCTTTATTCTCCACTTCAAATATCTGAAAAAGTGCCTCAAATCACTTAATCTCAAAACTATATCTAGAACAAAGTAGAAAACAGAAAGGGCATCCCTACTATTTCTGCACCTGACTTTCAAACCAATAAGTAGGAATAATTACTAGTACTAGTGCTCAGCTAATACTGAGGTTTCTAAAAGATATCAATGTATACACAAAATTTATATATATAAGCAAACATTAAAAAGATTTTTTAACCCGTTCCCGATTGATTTTGTTTGCAGAGACAGAGAAGATTTAGGGCTGTTTCAGGAATCATGGACACAGCAGTACCGCTACCGTGTTGAAATGCGTAAATACAAACTCCATGGACATTAATTTTATGAGCTGGAATTGAACGCTGAAAGGTTGAATATGACACTCTATGTGCCTTCGTAGAATATGCTACACAATATTATCTTAGATAAAAAGAAAGGATGGATGATTTAGTGCTGTCAAATACCTATTAGGAATTCCATTGGCGAGTGCTAAAAATTTCATGTGACCTCCAAATGAATCATTACTAAGTCAGGTGCAAAGCTCTTAATAAGAAATCTACAGAGTATACCAGAACAAGATTGTCGCGATTGAGATTTTCTTCAAATTGAGATAGTCACGCGGTTGGCGGCCGTTGAACTGCGAACAGTGTCCACTCCTCCCATCATAAAGTGTCACGTTTCCATGGTACCTGCCAATCTGTCGGCGGTGTCAATAACAAACTTAAGGGTCAACGACTTCTCATTTTGTTTATCAGAGACCTTCGAAACGCTTGTAGCGCTAGACAACTTCCAACGGATGCCGTACGCCTGGCACTTCAGGTTCTTTCTGAGTGGATGATTGACGTACCACTCGAAACATGTTTTGCTACCGATTATGTTGTGGTACGATTCATATCCTCTTTTTTCTTCTTATTAATAAAATTCGATCTCCAGTGTATAAGTTGAATTGAATTGGTTTCACGTCCAATGTCAGCATTATATAGGCTACGTTGTGGGCAGGCACCAAGACTAACGTCTGACAAGTTAACATGTGCCTCACATAGATGACTCGGTCTCAGTCGTTCATATTATGCTGACACCGACCCAACCAGGAGAAGACGAAGTCGCCAGAGTGGGACTCGAACCACGTACCTCCTGCTACCACATCCCCTCTCCAGCCTAAAGCGCATGGTTCACATTCAAAGAAAATTTTCTGTGACTTTAACTTCAGGCGAATATACGTTTTCTTTGTTTATAAGGTAAAAGGTTGGCAGCGAGTCGATATTGAAAAGATGACCGTGACTCGATTTTCCAACTACGCATAACGAAAAAAATGTTAGAAATCATAAAAGACCCCACCCACCCATAATTGTACAAGGAATCGAGCGTAGCGGCAGGCGAAGAACAACAAAGACTCAAACATCCAGACATTCACACTCTTTTATTTCAAAATCAATAACTTTTTTTTCAATCACAAACCGTAGGATTAACCATCTTCTGCGCGTGAAAATAAAAGTCTTAGATAATTCTAGTATGGCATTTTTAAATTCCTTTAAAAAATCAAACGTGTCTGCTTCGATATATAAGTATACAACCCTCTTTATTATAAAAATATTCGTATTTTTTTTTAATGATGCAGAATATGTGCCATATCATAATAATATTTTAGGTAAAAGGTAAATGGTGACAGTTCTAATATGACACATAATTTTACATTCTACATTCTACATTCTTAAATTAAATTTCTTGTCTATTTTAATAATCATCAATATCATATGTGTGTGTATATATATGTGTGTGTATATATGTGTGTGTGTGAGAGAGAGAGCGAGAGAGAGAGAAAGAGAGAGAGAGAGAGAGAGAGAGAGAGAGAGAGAGAGAGAGAGAGAGAGAGAGAGAATATTTGATGCATGTTAGGATTTTTCAAAATATTTTACTTAAGAACAAGTGCAATACTCTCATCATATTCAATGTAAAGTCTGACATTGCATATTTGAAATATATTTACACTAGCAAACCCTCATTCTACACTACATAATTATATACAAATGGCGTTTGATTTTTTGGCGATTTTTAAATATAACAAGTGATACATTTTCAATGTCTTTTTTAAATTATTGTTTATATACAATTGTATTTTTTGTTTCATATGTTTTATCTTATGTTTAATGCAAATGGGCATGTCAATCTCAATTTCCACAAAAAGGATTTATAAAGTCATACTTCTCTTATCTTATCTTATTTCACATTAAAACAGGATGCCGATTCATGTGTAATTTTCTTTTAAATTGTACGCCAGATAATCATTTTTCAAAAGTTTTTATAATTTATTTTAAGATACCTCCCTCCAAGTAAAGAAAATGATTTCTGACAAGCTCTAGAGGGATAACCCCTACCTAGACAAATTACCCAAGAAAGTAATAATAATAATAATAATAATAATAATAATAATAATAATAATAGTAATAATAATAATAATAA
>RQTK01000132.1:419968-506595 GCA_003991915.1 Elysia chlorotica
CTACTACTACTACTACTACTACTACTACTACTACTACTACTACTACTACTACTACTACTACTACTACTACTACTACTACTACTACTACTACTACTACTACTACTACTACTACTACTACTACTACTACTACTACTACTACTACTACTACTACTACTACTACTACTAATATATTGCATTAGTATAGCACACTTCCATGAACGATCATGCTCAATGCGCTTAACAATTTCCATTATCACAATTACAAAAGAAATATAACCATATAATGTTCACACAATACAATATTACATTCAAAAGTCACAAGAAATCGTTAGAGATATATCATTCTCAAAGTACAAAGTAGTTTAAGTCGAAATAAATTATGCGCCTGAAAAGAGAAGAACTTTTGTAAACATGGCATGCCATTATTATTATTCAATTTCTTTCCGTTGTTTTTCACCTCTCTTGTTTTAGTTTTCGCCTATTGTTATTGGAATCACACCAACGCAAAAAAAACAAAACAAAAACAAAAAACAAAAACACAACAACTCTCTGTATTTAAAAGCAAGCCCGTATTAGAGTGCTTTCGTAGCTCTGCATTAAACTGAGAAATAATTTTTGGTTGAATAAAATTGCATGAACGCAATTATCTTTTAAATCGGAAAACGTGCCCCTTAAAAACTAATATACCCCTTGTTTGGCGAAAGTGAAGCTCTCTATCATTTCGAAGTATAGTAAGTCTCAAGATAGATCCCTTGAGACGACGGGTCTCAACAGCAACATATTCAGTACTTGACCGGTCATATTATACTGAGACCGAGACACCTAGTAGGGGAATTAGAAACCGGGATCTTAAGTGGCGCGTGGTCTGTCATTGGACCCCCACGCCTACTGATACGAACGTCTTTTTAGAGTCTGGTACAAAGTAGTACGATAGCCCAAACACCCACTGCTCGCCTAGCCATGGTCTTATCGCGTGAACACATTGTACTTTAAATGACTGACAGACCAAGCACTGGTGAGATGGATAAGAAGCTGCCGAGCCAGTAGCCCATCCGGTGTGAGTGGCGAACGCGAACTCGCGGAGGTTAGCCTTTATAGGCTTCTCAAGATGTTTTTTATACTATAGTTTATAGAAGGGTTTCTGAGATTCAGGCCAATTAGGTGTGGGCTGTGATGGTTATTGGAACCACAGGTGTTGGTTGACAGTTTTAAGGGTTATTGATTCACCAGCTACCGAGTTGAAGGTTCTAAGTCGCAGTATGTGATTTTTATTTTTGGAAACCATAGTGTTCATGGTTTACATCTCTATTTCTTTTCTAGTATTGCTTTTTTGTAAATTTGTAAATGATTGTTTTAGCTATGATATAAAAGAGCATGTGAAATAGAGACAAAACAGGAGCGAACACGTCAAAAACTGCACGCGCAAACATCAGCCTGTATGCGCCAAGTACATAGCTTCGTTTACTTTAACAAAGAGTTGCACAATGCATGATCATTGGAACCCTCTTGCACACTAACACGAGTATAAGTATTATTGATTTTTTGCCTTTCTGTATGGTCATATGATATAAAGCTATTTCAAAACACTCGTTTAAATTGAAAACAAATGAACTTTGCAAACACCAGACAAAAAGACAAAATGAGGAAACCTAAACTTTGGTTAAAATTAGAAGCCACTAAAGCACGTATTCAACGACTCTTCTAATTATTTTAATGAAATAATACTACAGACAAAAAATTCTGTTCCAAATAATACTTTTGCTCTGTGCATACATTCGGTGCTGGGTAAGAGCTGATAAATGATACAGTTTTTATCTTGTATTTCTAAATTTCTTTAAAATCAGTAGCAACCTGTCTACTTTTCTCTACTGCGATGATATATGGCGTCATATTATATGCCACCTCAGAGACTCATTCAACAACAGCAGATAAGCAGTTCACTGAAAACCTCGGGGGTTTTGATGCACCAGTAGACCACCTAAGATCACGGAGGCGTTATGGGAAGGGATTATGGGAAGATGAAATGGGGCTCAGCTGCAGACACTCGACTAGAAGCTTGCTTAAGACAAGACCAGGCGACATTCACTCGGGTCCCATGACCTGACACGGGAAAAAAGCCCTGCAGGTCACTTGAAATATTAGTATCATTTTTTTCTTGCCCTTATAAACCGAGTTTAAATTAATCATTTTTTTGTGTGTGTTTGCCAAAATCTCTTACAACAGACTAGAAATTGCGAAAGAATAAAATGGAAGCGTGCATATTTCAATTTGAAACACACACACACACACTTTCTCATACACACACACACATATCTAAACTGCGTATTTCAAAATAATTATAGAATTTTCCATAGCACACATATTTCGTGGTAGGGAACCAAAGAGTCGTATACGACTTTTTGGAAATACAATAATATGCTAAAGCGCTTAATGGAGCCCACCTCTTGTCAAAATCACAGAGCTCTAGCTTAAATATTTATTTATGCCACTTTCTTTTTTTTTGCAACATCTCATGTTAGGAGAAAAAAGACTTCCAAAAGCCTAGATGCAGCTTTTCAAATTTAAGTAGCTGCACCGTGTATATCGTATGAGCATCATACGACTGTTTGATTTATACTTGCCGATTGCTGGGTTGTATCTTGAGTTAGGACAAATTTAATAGTTATTAGTCATAGAAATTAGCATTGAAATATAAAGGAACGTTAATTTTTGGGTTTATATTTGTTTATTTTTTCAATCTACCTTCACATCTAATAATCATCACTTTTGTCATGGGTTTTCGATTTTGTTTAATTGAAACCCACTACTTTTTTCCAAAGACTTTACTTCTTTAAAAAACACTTTCTGTGTTTTTGTCTCAATATTGGAAGAACTGGCCACTTTAAAAACAATATTTATACTCTAATTATTTTAACATAATTATGTGTGAGAACTGGAGTGTTAAGTTTTCGGTTTATTTGTTGTTGTTTTTTCATTCCAGTTTCCTATATAATGCTCGTCACTTTTGACATGGGTTTGTGATTATGTTTATTTGAAATTCACCAATTTATTCCGAAGACTAGCCTTTTAGATCTGTGATGATTATTTTCGCTTGCATAAAAATTTTCTTTGACTAATTGTGCCAATCAAACTAAAATAAAAAAATGGTAAAAATCTGTCCACCTGGTTTGTGAACGGTCTCTTAAAATTGGCCCAGTTTTGTTTTTACAATAGGTTAAAAACAAGTTACGATTTAGTGTCTCAGATTTTGGTATGGGTACGTATTCATTCTGGTAGTCCACAAATAAACGCCTGCAAAATTATAGCAGTTGTTGAATTTATGTAATTTGCAGACTTAGTTAAAACGTCGTTGATACTGCAACACCAAAACTTGTCACAGGCGTGATTGATTTTGTCATTGGTATTGAGATTAAGCAGTGTATACTGCTCTGAGGAACGCCGTTTTCCTGAGAAAAGGACTCTGGCAGTTGTAAGTCTCACTTAACCATGAATTGTCTAGCCGAATCAAAATTTTGATTGATCTGAAGGTATTATACCTCTAAAGTCAATATTATAAAAATCTGAAAGAATCACATTCTTCATTTCGTATCACAGGCCTTTAGCAGGTCATGGAATACAACGAAAACATGGTGAGAGCTGATTTAATGAATTCCACATAGATGGTCTAGTGTATTGTGTTTTCTCTAAAACCACATTGTTATTATGTTTTGAGACTTAGATGAGTTCAAACGAGAGGTTGCTTGTCTACAGTTGGGTTGATAGCATTCGAGAGGTCAGAAGTTACAGTTTCCTCCTTCTAAGAAGAGAGTCTATCATAAAAAGGGCTGAAAATGCCTATTGAAATTGAGCCTATTGTCTGCGGCAGATGCTTTAGAAACTAGTAGTGAATACCGTCTGGCCCCGGCAGCAGATTCTTTGACTCTGTCAAAAGTCATGTACGTTTTGAAAGTATACATGGTTGTTATAAGATTCACTATTGCCTGATGGTTCACTGATATATTTTTTTACTTACTGGGTGGTATACCAAGTTTTCAGAGTTACAGGGATTTAGAAAAATAAAATTAATTTAGCGCAAGATGTCACTACAAAAATGCTTTGTAACGCAATTGGTTTTATCCACAATACTATATAGGAGCCCAAGGGGATTGGGACACCAACTGTCTTCCGTTTGATTGATCAGGATTGTGCACTCACTATACCCAGACAAGCTTCTTTGAACGTTTGGGATATGGGGAGGTGTGAGGGTAAGTAGTGAATCCATAAAAAATATATTTACTCTCTACATTCGGGGCGACCCATCAGCACCGAACCCGATAAGAAGACACAATGAAAAGTTTTAGGGCTACCGCCAAGAGAAAGAACCATGCCCCAAACGGATCAGCTGGTCGATCTGTCTGAACCAAGCTGACCACCTGTCTCGAAGGAGAGACAGAGCCAAAAAGTGCGTGGTGCCTGGCAATAACCCGCACTGTAGTCCACTTCAAACTCCAAGATCCCCGCTTCCCTCCTTACAGGTCCCCTCTCGTAGAAAAGCAAGGTGCCAAGAAGTCAGGGTAGAAGCACAGAGGATGAGGATAAAAAGCACAAACAATAGGAGCACACAAAAAGAAGATACAGAACACTTATGAAGAAACAAAGCCTGTCAGCAGCTGTCTTAAATGCATCATGCACGGCAGGCGATGGATATTACTTTTTACTCCCTCGTTAGTACTTAAATGAAACGCGCAATAAAGCTTTCGATACTTGCAAATGAATGCATATATTTATTCCAGTCTGCACTAACTGTATTATAGTGAATTGTTTACTTAATTTAGAGTATAAAAGATCATGTCGAGATCTACTATACGCTTCCGATTCAACTTTTGCAAACAAAAGGTCGTAACTAAAGTCAGGACCTGTCTCGTCTTCAGTGGTTCATAGTTTTATTTTTTTTTAAGTAGTAACTCTGTGCGGTAAAGCAAATGTAATACAAATTAAATAGCCATTTATAATTTTCTTCAGTTTCATGAACAAAACTGAGTCATCTCCCTTAGTTAAACAAAACATTGTTCTAAAAATGTGCGTATTGGATAATTTGAGAGCAAATAAAATTTATAATAATAATTTTACGACTGATTTAATTGAACATTCTTAATTTTCACAATCTGGTTAGCGTGAACTATCAGGGGATAAAGTCAATGAAGACTCACAGTGATTTTTTCAGCGATGCCCATTAGATCGCATTATATTCATTTAATTTCTCAAATTCATATTTTTTAACCAATCATTAAATTATTGCAGATTTTTCAAAAAGTTAGCTTTTCTTCTTTCAAATAAACTCGCTTCACTTACGCTCACATGTACGCGATGGGAAATCGTTGTGTTAATGTATGCTTTCAAACCCGACCAAACATGAAAAAATAATTTATTATATATTTTATATCCAAGAAAGCATATTAAATTTAAATGCAAAGCTGAGGTAAATCTAGACCTAGATTTATATTCAAAATACATATATGCTAACGTGTATGTTTATAAGATATCCACCTATAAAGCAAAAAAAAAGCAACAAATGATATATAAAAGCAATTTTCGCAATTCACTGAAACTTGCCATCTTCAGAACATCAAGTAGCTACGATGCGGAGATTTGTATGCTTTGTTTCCTATCTTTCGTTTTTTTTAATTATGCTAAATCATCGTCTTCTGCCTGTCATGTTTTTTGCAAAGTTAAGTTAAACAAAACATTGTAATGATTATTGCTATGTAAAAGTTTAGTGAGTGGGCGTAAGAAGGTTTTGGAAAAGTTAATGTTTAAAAAACAACAACAACGTAATTTCGTAATCCTAAAAACTGGATTTTTTTTATATAAAGTCTTTGACACCAGATTAAATCGAACAAACTTAGACCTAATCTGCACTGACAGAAAAACTCTTGAATTCCCGGAAGGAATCCGCCTACGACCTTTAATAACATTTCTAGTTCTTTCATTTGAATTTTCTGTTCAAACCCTAACCCATGACACTCTCAGTGTATGTTTTCCACGCGCACTTTTAAGATAATAGTATCACCATGTTTTTCTTCCCCAAGGTAAAACGCCTTTGACAAATCCAGCTTTGACCCGTATTTTTTAGTTGCTAGAAACAAGATCTCTGGCTCTGTCTGATCCACCAAAAAAGGATTTTTTAAATTTTAAAAATGGTAACAGCTGTCTTGAAATGCCTCCTACCATGAAAACACTGTTATAAACCTTTCAAAGAAAGTAACATAAAAGTAGAAATCTTCAAATGCAACACACAACTAAAGTAAAGTAAAATATTCGTCTAGATGGACACGATTCTTTTGTTTTGTTTCTTTTCTTCCTTTTCTTTTTCCAATTCAAATCTGCTGATCCACCTTTTTGTTGGAACCTTTCACATAAATTAAAATTGTAGAAGCAATGACTTTCTTTGCACTCTCGCCTCAACGCTGTGGCTTTTGGCTGTGGCAGCAGCTGGTATTTCCCATGGCCATATAGAAGCTGACGCTGAAAAGGTCAAAGACTTCCCTAGAGATAAATGAACAAACAAATTATTGCCTCAATCTTTGACTTGCAGAGGTGCTCTCTTTGTTTAAAAATAAAGAAGGGAGGAGATTGTTTCACGCCCTCACAAAAAAACAGGTCATTGTAGAACATGACCAATATCTTTTTTTTATTGTGAGGAAAGAAAACAATTCGCCACCTGAATTGTGTAATGTCCTATTTCATTTAGGAATGAGATCAGGTATTATTCAGCTGAGGTGATGAATTATTGTATGATTAGAATGGCAGAATGATTGCTTCCATGACGCTGACTTTGTTTATTACTTAAACTTTTGGTCAACAATTCTACAATTTTAATAATGAGTAATAATTGTTATTAAATTTTTAGGCGGTATTAATTTAATGGTTACAGGACTAAGAAAATTGCGTCAGTTTGCTATTTCTGAATTGTCTAAAAGGTTCAGGAATTTCCTATTGTATCGATAGTGGTTTGCATTTTACTGACATATTAGCTGTACTTAGGTACTTTAATATCAAAGCAGCCTTAAAGGGGAATTTAAATTTTTAAAGAAAGATTATCAAAGCTAGAAGTTAATTTATTTGTATCCAGGATAATCTGACACAAAAGCCACAAACATAATACCAACCAAAAACTGTAATCTGTACTGATGAATTCACTCATGTGATACATTGTCAGAGTAATTACTTTAAACGAAGGTAGAAAAGCTTATTGAGGCAGCCTAAAGATATGAGCGGATCAGATTGTTACGCGGTTTGATATCTCGTAAAAGTTTCAAACAATCTTTGTCTCCAGTTGGGTATTAATATGACATAAGACAAATTCTAATACCAGATAAAGGTTCTCTTTTAGCCTTTAGTCTCCATCATTGACGCCAATGGAAACTGATTTTTAATGAGATTAGGCCTGAATTTTCTTTTTAAATTTTTTTTATTCAAAGGCTTACTGCTTATTTTCTTTTTCTAAATTGCTGACAAAACCGCGGTTGTCAGATTTACATGCCTCTTTCTAAGTCTCTACAGATTTTGTTCTTAAAACAGTCGCCAGATTTAAGATTAATGCAATAGAAAAATCGCTAACGAGAAGTATTTATTCTCTCACTAAACCCGGATTATAATTAATATCCTTGCATCTTACTGTAAAAGAAACTATGTAGCTCAACGAGCAATAGAATTATTCCAATGAAACTTTTGCGAAAATGTCAGGAAGTTGACATAAAATGAAAGGGACAGAATAATCTCTCCCCTCTTCATAAAATTATATTATATATTCTTGAATCTTTGCATGATTGTAGCTCTATTTTTCATTCAGTGCACTGACACCTTTATAATTTAATAACACAAAAGAAACTTCGTGGTCCACTTATTATACCTAAGTAGTGTACATCTTTTGAAAAATATACACCCACCGGAGATCCATTTTTTAGTAATGGATATTGGAGATGTGTTCAACAGTAAGTAGCAATGTAAATGTAAATTCTTATGTACTTTGTACGTTTTTATATTATGTATTTTTCTTCTTTTTACCCCTTCTTATGAAACATTTCTCCACATCGTAAACTATTGGATTGTCAAGGGTCTGTCCTAGGCCTTGGCTTATCTGGATCCAGATTTAGATATCAAAAATCTTTTGTACTTTAAAAACATTATTTTTGTGCCTATTTAGATCTAGATCATTGATCACCGATGAATAGGAAGGAAGAGAGTTAATCTTATACACCTTGCGATTCACAAGACAATAATGCGCATGCACCTTAATCCTAGGCTAATGCAAATCTTTTTGACTCATGGTTGTCCATCCCCGAAACGTCCCACGGAACTCATTTGGTTTCCCATCCGTGGGACCTAGACCTCTAGGCCAAATCTTTTTTTTAACGTTTTGCTTAACAGCTGCTGTCCGTCTCCGCATATTTTTTTGTATTGAATGTGCTCATTTGCTTTTTGATTCTGGATTGATGTCAGTATGAGATCATACTCATTAAACTCTATTTTATGGAATCTTCTCTGTCTCTGCAAACAAAACAAATCAATCAACAATGTTTTTTTTTTCCTGCTAATCTTTTAAACTTTTTGCTTAGCAGCTGTTGTTTGCCTCCATTTAACTTTATGGAATAATTATGCTCCTTTTTGCGTCGGATCCCTGATTACTGTCAGCAGACAGAATGCGACCATGCTCATGAAACATATTCACTAATTGATAATTATTTCTGTTCAAGGAACGGAATTTGAGCTAGTATATAGGCCTATTTATATTAGTCTCATAGGTTTGTCCTAACTCTGATCCACACTCAGCAAAATACAACTAGACTCTCTCGATCATTGCCTTTCTTTATAAAGAAAAAGTACATGTAAAAGAAATGAGATTTCACTAAAGGTTAATTTGCTGATCTGTTCATCTGGATGTAATTTGTTATGAGTGCTTATACTAAATCTTTTGAAATTCTCTTGAGTTTTGCATCTTTTAAGTTCTATGAAGAATCTTGTATGGAAATTTGCCGACATCCAGGACGAATTAAATCATCAGAAAATGGAAAACAATTATTGTTTACTGAAGGCTTTAGGGAAAAATGCTTGTACATCATAGCATATAATCATTGATTTAGACTGAACGTACACACTAAACCTATATTGAAGTCAGTATTTTGCAAACCGTTAGTTTGATGCTTATAAAAACCCAAACAAAACAAACACTCCACACCCTTAAAATAGAAAAGTCCAAACAATAGATAAGGATGATCAACTGAGATGCCTCCTTGCTACAGTTGTCTCAAAACTTAAAATTTGTAGCCTCTTTGGCTTGGAAATAACACTATTATTATTGTATTAAAACCATAGGTGGGTTTACTTTTTATACCAGCAAAAATGATAACTTCCGTTGTTAGCTCCTACACATCTGTTAGGTTTCCTAGAGACACCGACACCAAGAATAACAACAACAATAGCAACAACAACAGAGGTTCAAAGAATGGTGATGGATTTGGGCTACCATAAACTATCATTCTCTCAAGTATAGAAGTCGATAGACTCTACCCCCCGCAGATTATTCTGCAATAAGGATTAGCGGCCTTGAACACCACTTTCCCAATGGTTGCTATTTGAAAATAAGGATTCATGTTTATTTTTTTTTTTTAAATAACTAGTTTTCTGGATCGGAGTGAGAAAAATATTAAACTTGCTAGAACATTCGAACCATTCAGCCATTAAATCCATCTGACCTGAAAAAAACTTGTTTATTTTGTTCTTTTTAACACTTCAAGAATATTCTTGCCATGAGCGTGCCACATGAATATGGTAGCACAAATATTAATTCTAACAGTACTGTAAGAGGCACATCTATCATTTGGTTTGCTTCCCGATGACGTAGGTCTATTAAATATTTCATTACATGAAGACCCAGATTTTTAAATTAAACCTATAAATTTACAAATACTCAGGGGCCAATGACTCGATAAGCGATGTTTGTTTTACAGAAGGATACTCCATAATTTACATGCGATAAAAGAAAATGTAAATGTTAGCATTAAAATCAACGATTACAAAAATATTTCTTTAAATTAAATAATATTTTTTGTATAAGCATTTCCGAAGGGCTCTGTCGCAACCAGAACAAATTCAAAATTTACTTCTAATGATATTTTTATATCTCCACCGGAATTTCAACACACTTGACAATTAACATCTGCTTTTCCTCTAGCCTAGCCAATAAAACTAAATCTCGTAATATTTAATAATTTTGAAAATTTCTTGTGGTTTCATGAAGTTTTCCCGCATTTTTAAAGGTTATTCCCAGAAGACCTTGAAACAAGGTTATTTATACCAAATGCTTGCTAAGGACTATTCAGACTCACATTGAGCATCAAGCATGGTCGAGCACTTTTTTTAATGACACAGCTCTGTGGGAACTTCTTTGGTAGGAACAGGTTGAAGCAATGATCTTTAAGGGTATAGAGGCTATTGGGCAGACAAGGAAGCAAACTTAATTATCCTATTGACAATTTTTTTTTGCCACGCCTGCTTTTCTGCTCAAAACAATGCTGGTTACAAGGAAGTGAATGTCTTGCATTTGAACAGATGTAAATAAAGTTTGGAAGAAAGTGGTCCAATCTTCTTTTTATTGATGGTTGCTCTTAAACTTGTTACTTGCTTTTGTGGAAGCTTTTATCTTAATATGTTTCTTTTGCATTTATTATAATTTGCTTCCTCTCATCCTCACCTTTTCCTAGCCTCTTATTTTCCCGCCTCCTCATGCCTACCTCTGCTCGTATGTATCTTGCTTCCCCAATCCCTTCCCCTTCTTTTCTCCCCCCTCCCCCCGTCCCCCCCTCTCTCTCTCTATCTCGCGCGCGCGGAAACAGTGTCTAATGAGTTCATAGTCCTTAAGTACCGTTCGCAGATGATGGTAGACAAAGTCATGTAGAACCTCAATGGGCAGCAAATGAAGGTGTCTGTTCTCAGTATGTATGTTCAGAACAGAATCAGTCATCTACAGTTTTCGAGTAAAAAAAAAAAAGAAAAAAAAAAGAAAAAAAAATGTATTGAAAAGAAAGTAGTTTTCGTGTATAACCCATTGAGAGCAGTATTGAAAAGAGTTATTTTTCATTTTACCAACGCAGGGCCCAGTGCATAGGACCATGAGTACCGCTGGAGGGCTTTCATACATGTCTCTGTTAATGGGCAAAACCTAATTTTCGTTGACACTCCCTGAATCCCTTGGACACCACTGATCCACTCAATTTTGCTTTTCGCAGATCTAAAGGAATCTTATGGGCCTACAAGGATAGAAAGTTTGCTTGTTAACAAAATCAATATACTACCTCACTATTTTTTATAACTGAAAGACTATACTATCTTCTATTTTCCCACATTAAATATATTCTTGCGTTTCGATCGTTCAAAACTTTTCAAATGATTTTGATACCATATGGTAGACATGATTTGAGAATAATCATTTCTATCCTGCTAACTAGCAGTGTTGACAACAACTGTCTACCATATGGCCCACTACTAAAACAGACTTATCAGAACCATTTAAAATTTCACATAAATTTCTCAAGCAAAAGCATGCACGTATGCATTAGTTATGTATTTCGGAAAAAACTGTAGGTTACATTATTCCATGTGTGTTAGCTAAATTCATACATTACTTTTCATTCATACACTCAATTTTTTCGTAAACTATTTTACAAGACCTTCATAAACATTTAGCATATAATTAATCGTAATCGTGTCTCCATGGCTAACTATGTGGGTGGCTTCTGTATATAATTAATCCATGCATATGATACATCTTTACTTGTGTTAATTACCAGAATAAAAGCTCTGGGTCGATACATTCAAATACATCAGCGGATATCCACAAGGAACCTTTTATATCCCTGAAATTTTGGTGTACTTTAGAGAACCGCGCTCGGAAAACCACCCATTTTCTTGACGGTCTAATTGACAATGCTACTCAGGATCGTAGTAAGACGAGTCTGCCTAATGGTGTTCTAAAGAGCTGCTTCGTGAAGGCTCTGATAGGAATGTCTGTTCACACATTAGGATCAGTTCATCCACCTATAGAAAGTTACAATGGTTGAAAAGACAACAATGAAAAAAATGTACACCTCTCTGTTCACATACTACAGGCTCTTCGACGAAAGAAGTTGAAGGAACAAATGAGATGCTCATAGTACTTACTTGATTAGAGGCCCTCCTCCAACATATGACCTTTCAACCAGGTAATTATGTATCAAGTGGCCTCTAAGAACTGATAAGATCAATGCACAGATGTGACGAAAAAATTACATATCGACACATTCAACTTTAACAAGCATTCATAATGTGGGATTTATTGATTATAAATGATCAGTCAGAGAAAATTTACCTTCAAACAGACTTGACTGTTAAAAAACAAAACTTGTAACGTGTTACAAAATAAAACTTTTAAGGCTGGACACAGAGAAATATATTTGTATCACATTTCAAGTTGGTGCATGAACTTAACACAATATTATGGTATAGCAACTTAAAATGACATAGTCAGTGTCGATTTTTTTCACGCAAGATTTGAACATACGTTGAATTTTGTTAAATAACAAAAAATGGTACAAATAATTTTATTTGTTGTTAACGTAATGCTTCAGACATATTGAATTTGAGCTACAGGTCTGCAAACAAGAAAAAGTGAATTCTGAGTGATCATCATTTTAGTTTATTCCAATTGCAATCAATCTTCACCATTATTTGATACTTCAAAATATTACTTCTCTATGGCGCTATTACAGTTTTTGATATTATTATGAGGAGAAGATTTGCTTCAGTATAATTAGGGATGCGCTGCCTTCACGGCATCGGCTTCAGAAAGTCGTCATCGAGGCCAATCCTGACAAAAATGACGGTGATCAGGGAAAGGTCTCACGTGGACGGGGTTAGGAGGTTCTCTGGTTCTGGCCCCCGTCCGGAAATGTTAAGTATGAGGGAAAGGGCACAGAGAACGTGAGTAACGTGAGCCACTGGCTAATTTTGTTTGTTTGTTTAAGGAACCCACGCTCTTTCTAATGATAACTTACTTGACGGCTTTCGGTACACGTGATTTGAATGATCTTGCAAAGAACGCATTGTTTAATCATAACTGTAAAGTGCTGTCTTTTATCATGCTTGATACAGATTGAAATACTCTACGTTTTCTTAAAGTGTTTCTCTATAACTTCAGTCACCGATGAATAAATTTTATTTGATAATATGAATCATAATTATGGCCTAATTCTTTGCATCAATTTTTAGAAAGCCGTCTATTGAAACTGATAAAAACACTTCATTTTTTAGAAAACTGTGAGAAAGATTGTGTTGTTATTTGGCAAATAAAATTATCTCTTTCCCTAACGAACCGAGTAACACATTACCATAACTACCAACCTTGTTTTGGTTGCCAAAACTTTTCTTTCCAAGATATGCGGACTGAATAACGAATTGGCTAGACGGATTTACTAATTCTAAACTATCAAATCCGGAGCTTTGTTCCATATGAATCGGCTCTGGAGGATTGTTTTTGTTTCCCTTGCAAAACACTGACTATAAAATTTAAGTTTGCATGTTTCATGTGTCGATGTGCTGTTTAACTCAAATAATATTAAATATATCTTAAAACGTTCATTTACAAGGAACGTAGTATCACAATTAATTAAGACTTGTTCTGTTTACAGATCATGCAAAAGTTACGAAATATAGTATTTTAAAAAGTTACTTTGTGCCGAAATAAAAAGAATAAGTTAATAGTTTAAGAAAACTTTTAAAATAACCCCTGCTTTTTGGAGCATTTTGTATATTCTTTGTTCTAAAAGTGTGAAAATATATTGTTGCTATCGTCATGAATGTGTACTTTTACTTATTCCATTATTTTACACCACCTAATATATCTATGATATATCTACATTAATAAAGTTGTTGAGATAGTGTTGTTGCCTTCGTCACTAAGAAACTCCTTAACCAAGATCCCGCGGTTCACAAGAGATCTTAATGTCCATAACTGAAATAACATTACGGCCGTGCCCCGTAACCAAGCCCCTTATGTCATTACACAAACGGAGTTCTGGAAAAAATGGCCAAAAGGTCACATAACAAAAATGATACAGGGCGAAATAAAATTCAAAGGATTGCAGATGTGGTTCTTAAGTCAATTTTTTTTTTTACAAAATTTGGTTTTTTATGTCAACGCTTTTTTTCAACGTGGCCTTCTTCTAGAAAAGCACCATTCACAATTTTCGTTCTTAATACTATTGACCTAAAAAAAATTTGAAAATTCCCCATACATCATAATTTTAACTTTGCATTAATATTACCATTTCCGTATTTCCGTCGAAAGTTCACTCATTAAATTATGAAAAAAATCACACTTTTTTTTTTACAAACAACTTTCTGTTTATTTGTGGTATCTGGTTCCTTTGACCTTATGTATTTTATATTCTATGTGTGAAGCAAGCATAATTTTTCCTGTTTTATTTTTACTCATTAGGAGTTATGTGAGCATCTAGACTAGGTTATTTTTCTTTAAAATAATTTAATGATATGTTATGAAAGTCATAATGTTAAGATAAAATTTACATATACTCTTATTCACAATTTCCCTTTGAAAACGTAAGCACCACTTTAAGTCTCTATGAAATATATAATAAGCTTGCGTTGTGCAATACATATTAAGAGTTATTTTGAAACCACTTTCAGCAAGGCGAGCAGATCAATGTGACTGCAACAATCTGGATCTGCAATCCAAACTAAGTAGAAAAAATTCCACTCGAGATGAGATAACTAGCAAAGATATTTTGGCATTTTTATCTTACATCTCTGCATAATTTTCCCTCATTTTTCATTTTTATAACAAAACAAGCTTTAAGAAGAATTTACCCAGGACTATCATAAATTTTATTATGCAAAGGTTAAAGAAATTTAAATGTAGCCAATGAAAAAATATATACTGGAAAGCTCCGAATAATAAAAAATCAATTACATATTATAAACCATAACAGTAATGCCGTCATCAGACAGACTGAAAAGGTTATATTATTAGGATTTCCTTTCCTTATGTAAAGCATAGGAGAGTATTTATCTAATATATTTGTGTATGATAAAAGTAATTAAGTAATTCGTTACCTGTATAACATTTTTAGAATAGGGTGCAGAATGTATGTTGTCTTTACATTGCATTATTGATTCACCTGTGTGTCAATTCAAATTTAAAAAAAAAAGAATCTTTTTTTTAGAACCAGTTTTTCATCCAGATTTCTAAATGTGGTTTGAAATAAATTGTTGTATCATTAAAGTACGTGAATATTTGTTTCGAGGTGTGATTTTTAACTTTATGATGATATTATAGGGGGAACTCGCAATTAGTTTTTGTTAGTTATTTTTTCGCACATTATTTGTGTTGCCCAGGCCCGTCTACTAAAAATTCTGGATTTAATACTTTATCTACATAGATTTTCTAAGTAATCGCTTCATTGGAACTATAGAGTATGTGTCTAGTTGTTTTTTTCTAGCTCAATTTATTCCATTCCAAATAGTTTTGGGATCCAATAAAAATCACCTGTCTGCTTAATGCTTTTTAAGTGTTTCAGAATCCTAGATAATTAACATAATTATACGTTTTTGTTTTATGATCCATACGGATAAGTTGTTATGCGAATTTAAGCTGCCGATATATTTGCCAGTACGTTTTTACCCTTTGTTATAATTTACACTTTCTAACATAAATTAGAATAATGTGGATGCCCAAAATTAGTTTGTCTAAACAATATATATGTACCGTATATTTATCATTTCATTACGCATTCATTATCTTAATACATGAAAACCCTTCATCCTGTTCATGCACACGACAATACATGTATAGATTTAAATGATATATCTATGTAGCATCCTGGTTGTGTTTTTGACCACATTTTGTCCTGTTTCCAATAATTATTATGAATAAATGTTCACCCTGCTAGTTTTAGCGACGCCTTTTAACAATCTGCAGCGCAATTTTCGTTTAGGTTTTTGGCAAATTTTAAAACAGAGAAAAAATAAAATAAAACAATGTCAAAAGTTCTTGAAAGAACCCAATGCTTTTAAGAAAAATTGCATTTATTTATTGCACAATGTAGTGATAAATAATCCTTCGCCTTGAGAGGGTAAAGGAAAAGGACATTAAAGGGTTGGCAGATTAAAATGTGTACTATTAAATATCCTGAGATATTATATACCATGGAGGGACTCAAAACTCTTTACAAAACTCCATAATATGCCACTTCAAACATATGACGAGAAACAGACCGTCTTGAACAAACATAAGCAGTTTAAAAAAAAAAACCGAAAAAGTGACCAGTTCTAAGACCATGATAAATTTACCAGACTGGGAGAAATATCTCAACCAGTTACAATTCTAAAGAGTTCAGATTAATGAATGACTATAACATATCCATTTGTGTTTGTTCCTTTTTGTTTTTGCTCATCTTTTCTGATTTGTATACTTGATTCCTTATATGCTAAGCCGAAAGCTAATCTAAAAAAAAAAAGATAAAAAAGGTAAGGCTCACTGAGAGCCCAGAAAAACATTTTCAAACATTAGCAGTGGCTTCGACTGATAGGGCGATACCTTTTAATTTTAAAAAAATCAATATTAACCAAATGTACTTTATATATATATATATATATATAAACATAATTATTTAAGGCAAAATTATTTCCCTACCAGTTACAATTCAAGGCATAAATTTGTTTGCTGCCTTTTTTTAAATCAATGAATGACATATTCGGTCATGCTAAGATGTTCATTCCTTTTTTGTGTTATGTTTGTTTCTGGCTCACTTTTGTCATGCCAGCCCTGAGATTAAAAAAAAACAACAAACAACAACAACCAAAACAAGGGACAGTTTCATATAGAAACTATGATTAAAAAACGGACAAATTTTCTCGCTCCGCAGTTTAATAAATCTCTTTTAGCATAGCATTTCTCTAACCACTACCGGCCAAAAATCGGTCAGGTTCTATTCTCAGAATTGTGCACTTGCTTTCTTCTTCTTTTTTTTTACTGTTTTTATTCCTCCTGCAGATGCCTTTTTATCCTGGTGAATCGAAAAGAACAAAGATTGAAGACGGAACTAGGGGGATGATAAATCGAGAAAATGCTACACCTTTTGTTACATTATTATATTTAAAAATTGATATCCCACACAATTGATATCCCACACATAATTTTTTTCTCGCTCTAAATGTTGCAGATTAGATTTGAGTTTGTGCAATCTCAGTGTTTTGTAAGTTTCATGTTTCAACATCACTCTGTCATTAGTCTCAGTATTGACTCATTGTGAGTATGATCTTTTTGAAGAATAATACTCTTAAGTCACGAGTCTGCTGAATTTGCACAGTCAGTGTATGTTCCGTTTCCCAAGAAATGCAAATGTAAATCAAAAGAATGCTCAGGTTTGAGAACAATTAGCTTGATGTCCAATATAAAAAAAATAATTATTGCACGCTTAAAAAAATTTAATTAGTTTGAAGTTGGCCCTTTGCTTTTAGATTTAAAAAGTGGAGAAAGCGAGGCTATTTTAAGATAAGAATTACTTTATTCATCCTTTTTGGGGAAATTGAAACTGTCATGCCAACTTACATTAAAAATTATAATGCATTTAAAAAAACCACATTTTTATATAAAGTATAAGGAAAGCCAAATTAAAAACAATGTATCTCTAATTATACCTAAACATTGTTTTATAGAATATGCACGAGAGTTCGATAGAGTTCATTACTCAGACATCATCAAATGTCTTGCAAACATTGGGATGGCTGGCAAAGGCATTCGTCTGATTGCTAACCTCTCCTAGTACCAGAAAGGTGCCATATGGATTATTGGTAAACGGACAGCATACACTGCACATAAAAAAGGTGTAGCCTCAAGCAGAGTTGTGTTATCTCACCATATATAGCTTTAATATGACAACCGTTTCTACTTAGTTCCTGTGACACTACCAGAGACAATAGATTTCAGCGAGTCGTCTCACAAAGAGAGCTCACAGTGTTATTGATACGGGGAGCCAGCCGAATGCGTGTTCACCCTATTTTTTTTCTTGAAATTAAGACTGTTAAGTAATTTTCAGACTGAGTTTTTACTAAGGTTTTAACCGCTGTAATTTTCCTAACCCATATACACGTGAAAGCTCTAATTATTTCACCCTCTCTGGGTCTACCTCGTTTCCATGGTGTGAATAGCGTAGGCATTTTATTCTTTTCATAGCACATCCCCATATTTTCTTAAAACCAATGGTAGTAAATAAGACTCCTATCTAAGAACTAGTAAGTTAAATCACATGACAGTGTTATGGCAAAACAATTATATTTTCTTCTCTTTGATTTTGTATTATTTAAAAAAATTAAAATAACAAAAACATTTACCTATTTTTCCTCGTTTATCTCTGCTACTACTGTAGAAAGTATATAAACTATATTACCTAAACAATGGTGAAGGGAATTTTTGTTATCAAAACCTCTCACGATCACAATATCATCAAATATTTATTGTTGCAATTACACATCACTGGAATTCAAAAGCCCTGCTATTCCAGCTTTCTTTAAAAGAAAAAGGTTTAAAAAAGATGCATTAAAAAGTTATTAGCATGGTCAAAAGAGAGTGTCAGCTTTCTGTCAGCTTTTTGAAAAGTCATTGGTTTTCATTCATGTATGAAACGAAACTGTGCCAGACTCCTAGACAAAGCTACCCGGTGATTCCAGACCCCAATGTAAAAATACAATTGCTTATTGTCAGCCCATTGCTCTGTTAGCTGAAAATCTGAGGGAGAAAAAAAACTGCGTAAACACAACAAAATGCAAAGTGTGTCAATACAGAGAAACTAATTATTGCTCAACTAGTGTCGCTAGCGATAAAGAACCATAATTTAACCAAAATAATGCTGAATACTCACAACGCAATAAAGCATGTTGATTAAAATCACAATTTAAAATTTTAGAAAAATTATTTTAGACTAAAAATAGTTACCCATAGGATGTTCAGTACTATGAAATTGGATACCCAACAAAAACGGTCACGCACAGACAATAGTGCAGGAAATAAAGCTCAAAATACACAAGCTTTCACTGTACGATCCCCCGTCACTCCCGTAAAGCTTAGCACAGATTGTTTCGTGACAGGAACAAGTCGTGAACTATGAAACTAAGAGTGCGTGTCTTAATCATCTGCGATAGCATCAGCACCTATTTGTAACCAGCATTCGGTTTGTACATGGAAAGTGGTATGGTATATTTCAACATTTATAAAAAATTTCACATGCTAACAAGAAGTAAAATTAAATGCATTCAACCGTACATGTATTTGTATAAAACAAAGATGCAGAATGAATGAAAACAAATAACCGGCATTAGAAACAGTAATACTAGTGTTGAAAAGCTGATGTTGAAAAACTATTTCGTTAACAGGTGACATTATAACTTATTTCGCGCTATCGAGACAAACGCAATCAAAAGTTTGGACAATTATATATGTATAATATATTTGTTTACTGCCATTGATTTTTAGAAAATAGCGGGCTGTGCTATGAAAAGACAATACAATGACAACGCTATATACACCATTGAAACGAGGTAGGACCAGAGAGGGTGAAATAATTAGAGCTTTTTTGGGGATACTTTTGTGTATATGGGTTAGGAAAACTACGGCGGTTAAACCCTTAGTATAAACTCAGTCTGAACAATACTTAACCGTCTTAATTTCAAGGAAAAAAAATATATAGATGATTAGGCCACAATTCCAAATGTTTCTATTGTTTTACAATCATGTTGCCAATCTTTACGTGTACTATTTTGAATATTCTTCTATGCAGAGAGAACCGTGTCATGCCGTAATCCATAATTTTTTAAATTAAAATTAAAACTTCAGGTACATTGTAAAACTTTTCAAATGTCATTTCACAAATACTTAAAAGGGATAAAGCTATAACAAAGGGTTATTGAAATATACCTCTTCTCCACACCTTTAAGGATGTTAAGAGTCAGAAAGAGTCGTCTTATTATGTTTAATTTTAAGCATAGTATCTTTAAATTGAAGATTATTTAGTTTTAAAGACATTAAATACGTTTCCATGGCGGATGCTCTTTGCTTCTAGGAATCATGAGCTTTAAAAAATCCAAAAGGGAAATCAGGGACGGATCAAGCACACTGAGTGATAGAGTTGTGATCCAGTATATTGTACCTAAGTCCACCAAGATAAATGTTGATAAATGCGTACAACTGATGATGCTTGTACACATCAAACCATATAAGAATACTGATAGCCGAATTTGTGCAAACCATATCATGGTAACAAGGGACATGGTCTAGATTATAATGAAGATTTAGCACATAATTAGCAGCAGCGGTATGAGGCTTACTAGATCTACACATAACGATTTCCTCTCATTATGGCAAATGTCTACTTGCAAATCTCAGTGAATGTCACAAAACTTCTTTGAATGAATGCTGTAGACTAGATAGTTTAAATCATTTCAACTACTATATTTCATGTATACTTTTTGAGATACAAATGTTGTTAATAGGAAAGGGGGAAATTCATATTTTTATTTACAATATTTTGTGATATGAGCAATGATAATGGAGACTGATCTCATACAGCGAACAAATTAATTGTCGGGTATCCTGAAAAGACAACCAACTATAAGGAAAAAAGAACAATTCAGTGCAGTGAACGAACATTTTCTTTCTTTATTAGTCATATACACTCTCTTCAGATCCGTATACTTGTTTTGTTACGATTTTAAATTATCATAAACTTTATCTTATATGCATGTGTTTTTAAACTCAGGTATTAAAAAGGGAAAGATACAAATCTATAACTAACAAATTTCTTTTATATAAAATGAAGCAATTCATCAAATGTTTATGATTTAAATATATGTGATATATTAACTTTTTATTGATTATGTTTTTTCAATCCCCTGCTTAGAAAGAAAACACGAGAATAGCCATTGATCTACAAAAGTTTAAACTTCGTCGAATTGTGTAACAAAAGAGGAGCGTGAAGTGAAGACATGGAGAGAGTAATAGTTAGTGGTGGAAAAGAAAGATAAAAAAGATAAACAATAGACTAGAGAGAGAGAGAGAGAGAGAGAGAGAGAGAGAGAGAGAGAGAGAGAGAGAGAGAGAGAGAGAGAGAGAGAGAGAGAGTGAGAGGGGGACAAGGATACAAGAAAGAGAGATAGAGATTTGAAGATGGATTGATAAGATATGATTATAAAAAGATAGATAGATAGATAGATAGATAGATAGATAGATAGATAGATAGATAGATAGATAGATAGATAGATAGATAGATAGATAGATAGATAAATAAAGAGAGAAACACACACACACACACATCCACATACAAACAGACTGAGTTAAGAAACAGATTGACAAATATTTCAATGGATGGAAATGTTTAAATTAGAAATTGAAGTTTGTCCGACCTCGATTCAACAGGGACATTGATCTCATTGTGGACATTTGAGCTCTCGCCATTTTAATCTCTACCCCTTTCCAGCTGATTGCCACGGGCTGTAGCAGTCTACAGAGGCCCCCTGCTTCTGCATAAATGCCCGTCTAGAGGTTTCAAGTGTCTTTCGTAGTCTTCACACTCTTCAAAGACCCACTTTGAGGTTTGTGAGACGGCCACATATGTCAATATTTGCAACATACATTGCAATTATTGATTTTTAGGCCTCATGATAAAAACCGGGTCTAGTACCAATTTCCTAGATACCCAACAGTCTAGCACATTGTTGAACATTCATTTCTACATTTTTATCTCGTCGAAATGATTTTTTTCGAAGCGGATTTTCTTTAACCACATAAAAAAGGCACAGTAAAATCAATTTTGCGTTGCTTTTAAATTAAACACGTTACACGTGCTTAGCCTTAAGCAGCCTAGTGTTAAGGGAGCACCAATGGTATATATAGCTTAAAAAGCTGCGTGAGCGAATCAAACTCATTTATTTATCATTTTATTAATTTGTTCTCTGCAAGATCACTTGTAGAATTTTTCTTTACACATTGCAAAAAAATTCAAACCACGCACAAATACAAATTACTGAATTTTTTTTTCAATTTAGCTAAGGCAAGTAAATAGAATACATTATTGTTATGTTAAATCGAATTTCATCAGACAATACCAGAGAGAAGTGTTAATGGATTTCCAGTAGTTACTCATCAAAATACAACTCAATCTCTATTCAAAAACTCATCGGTAAATGTGTAGCAATATCTCATATAAATTATAAATACATTGTTGCTTTGTTATATTGAGTGAAAGGATCGATTTCGATCAGACAATAATACCATTTTTATCTCATATGCTGCTTCTTATTGAATTTTTAATATCTGACAACTTTGAAAATATTTAGCAAACACACCCATCGGTATTTATAGAGGGTTTTATGCTTACAATCTATAAAGTTAGCAAATTTGAGCCTTAGGGAAAAATAAAACACAAAAATACCAATATCCAAAAGTTCCTGAGGGATCTAATAAAACCAGCACTGGGGTAAAAGTGGATCACTTCATAACTTGACAATAAAAGTTACCTTCCAAATCATAAAAAAATACAATCACTAAAATACCTTTATTTACCCTGTGTATTAAGCTACCGAGACAGGGGCCCTAATCACTCCCTCCCCCCCCCCCCCCCTCTCTAAAATGTTCCATAAATATCCTTACTTTTCATATAGATTGCTAGGGCACAACGTGATACATTCAGTGTTTTAAATGCACATATAAATTGAATGCTTTTTCGTTTACAATTTTTCGCAATTTCACTTAGTTTCGACTTAGTGGTGTAAAAAACAAAACAAAAACAAAAAGCCCAAAAAAAAAACAAAAAACAACAACAACCAAACAAAACAAAACAAAAAAATGGAGGCGTATATGAATTTCTAATGTCGTTTTACAAAAAAATAGGAAGAAAAACCTACATGTCTACTAGTAAAAAAAACATTTTTCTCATTCATATTGATTTTATGGAAAAAATAATTGAAATCGAATATATACACTAATTATGCTATAAATTATTTATTAGTGTAGTTTGTAAGCAAGCAATACGGTAACATTGTAACTTGTAAGAAGTGCGGTTCGAATATTGCGTGGGAGTGTCTCTCCTTCCTTCGATATTTAATAAACAGTGGTGCTTTTATTCAAATACTTGGTCCTTTGTATTACGTCTTTGCCTTCAGAATCTGTGGTTTTTAACTACCTTCTTTATGTATTCATTATAATCTCAACCATTTCTTTGATTACATTCCTGACACGTTCAGTCAACATAGCCTATCAAACATAATGAGAAACAGAGGGAGAACAAAGAACATGCTTTCTGTGATTTTTCATCTTTGCCTCATTAGCGTGATATCGAATAATGCCAGAATTTTACATAATAATAAAGTCAAAATGTTTGTTTTCGCTGTCTTTGATTTTGGACATGTTAGTTTACTTTTATTGCTATTATTATGTTCATTTAGTTGGTTTTGTTCCAATTCACCGTTTAAATGATGCCTTGAAGCTGTTCTGTCCAGAGACGAGAGAGGGAGATAAATAGATAGATAGATAGATAGATAGATAGATAGATAGATAGAGAGAGAGAGAGAGAGAGAGAGAGAGAGAGAGAGAGAGAGAGAGAGAGAGAGAGAGGGTAGGGAGATAAACAGAGATAGACAGACGAACAGCTACATAAACAGAGACAGTAACAGAAACAGACAGACAGGCAGAAAGACAGAGAGTGAGACAAAAAAGAGAGATAGGGCGGGGGCGACAGAGACAGAGAGAGAAATAGAGGTAGGGACAGAGGAAAAAACGGACAGACTCAGGTGATTAAAGATTTCAAGCATAAAAGTAACATTTGCACCATAAGCCTAATTAATATTGATTTCCAGTATTTACAAAGAATACATTTTGTTTCATTCTTTCTGTCAAACACCCTCCATCCCAAGTCCGAAGATATGAAGTTAAATGAAAATGTAGTATCCAATTGAGCAGAGCACTCTTAAACTTTTGAGAGCAAGAATAAGAATGATGAACAACTGATGGACAAAAAGAGCCAATGACTGGCAAAAAGGGAATGGCGAATCGGCCGAGGGGCATAATTATAGCTAAGCAGATGAGAAAGATATCATGGTGAGGCGCATCAGCTTTTCTTGTCACAAAACAGAGAAATATGTTGGTAAAACAAGAGGGCTACATCCTTCAGTAGATTGACACAGTCTTGTAGAACAGGCCGAACCATTACAATTAAAAACTATGTCATATTGTTACTTACAAAAAAGATAAATTGATCGCTTCTTTTCTATACTCTCTTTAAAAAAACAAGCAAATTTCAAAACACATGCAGTGAAAATATTAATTTTTTTCCCTAAGAATTACTAAATTTTGGTTACAATCTTACGGGGTATTTTGTATCAATCGTCTTAGACACAAATGTCTAATTAAAAAATGAAGATTAATCACACAATATAGTACATGCCTGGACAGATCAGAAAGAATTCCATTTTATGTTATTTTTAAACAGTTTCGTGCTTTTTTTGTATAAACTCTTTGTTTCGATTTTGTTGACTAAATATTAATTTTGATTATTAAAGCATTCTTGATTGCCTCCGTTCGTCCAGAATGGAAATAAGCGGCCAGGTTTATCTTCTGTCCGGCTTCAGAGAAGACAACCATGGCGTAGATATATTACGGTTGAGTTTCTGTGACGATGGAGGCCAATATCGTTTTCTTCGATTCTATGACCCGTTAGGTTTCGTCTCTGTAGCATGCATTTCCTTTTTGTAAAGGTGCTGTTACTCAAGCTGTTATGGTAAGAACACTGTTCTGATCTTGGTCGTCCTTACAGATATGACGTTAATTGTGTCTTCCTTCATGGAGGATGTTCTTTTTTTTATATTACAACGTTTTTTGAAAGCCTGGAATTTCATGATGATGATAATAATAATAATAATAATAATAATAATAATAATAATAATAATAATAATAATAATAATAGTAATGATTGTCCTGTTCCTATTCATCGATGTTATAGCATTAGGACTGCAGACAAACTTAAGCGTTCATGGACAATTTTTCAGGAAACGCATTAATTTGTTTGTTTAAAACGGAAATGTGACCTCCATTTCAAACCGCTGCGATGCCCGCATTATTTCCATCACCGATATTTGAATTGGGCTCGGCTGCCTGACGGCTATCAGTATTAGTGTCAGTGACATAGGGCGCCCATCGCCGTACGATGACTCCTCTGTGGTTATTGATCCCGGGGTCGGAACTCGGAACAAACATGCTTGACAGCCTGGACCACAGGATTCGTAATCTCCACAATTTTAAGATTGTTATGTTGTTATCTCAGGTAAAAGAGTAGCCTCCGCGGAATTATTGGGAGGTAGCCAAAGGAAAAAAAAGATAACTGTAATGGGTTGAGAAGAGAATAACGAGATGGAATAAAACACGAAAAAGTTGATTTTTGTAGAACATTTTTTCTATTTTTGTTTGTTAGTACAACCGTTGTGTAAAGAAATGGAAAATAAATAGCGACATATTGTGGGAAAAAAACCTGAATCTAAATGCTCCAGATGTACTGCTAGACACACACTCTGAGTCATTTAACAAAAGGACACTAAAAGTTATAAAAATGCCTATCTAAAAAGTGAAATATGGAAAAGGTTCACATCTCATAAATATATTTCAAAAGATCTTAATTGGTATACCCAATGACAACGTATTGGATTAAAAAAGGCATATTGCTCAATCTTCAACCTTATATTAATGACCTTGCCATTCATGATCGAAACACAACTGTTTTTAAAAGGCATTTCATATATTGTGTCTACGAGATAAAAAATGACGAGAGGGCAAAAAAAGGAAAAGATTGCAAAGCCGAGGAAAAGACTTGTTTAAAAGTATAAGTTTGTCAGATCTTCCATTTTTTCTGATGTACATTGTAGGTACATTTTAAGCGTTACTGCTTCTTTAATCATAAAATTATTAAAACAGATTATTGAATAACAAGTTATAAAGATATATTGGATGGAAAATATAGTAGGACAACTGAAAATGAAATATTACTTTGCTTATTGAAATTCGATGACATGTCTAATGCTTTGTTCTATTTAAAAGAAAAAGGAAAATTTCTAATAAGAGAAGGGTGAGCTTAGGGTACTGGTTGAAGTACAAACCAAAGTGACTGTATTTATCTGTGTCTAAAGATAGACCTTCGAAAGAACATCAATACATAAGGACAACACCTTCCATAGATTTTTGGGGGGACAATAAACTATATTTTACAAAAATGAATATATAATGTTATTGTGCGCGGTAACCCTGATTACTGTTGATAAAATGAATTTATACAAAGCAGAATAGTTATGACAAGAAGCTTCATAGATCTCCTATAACTGCAAAAACTTACATGCCTGAGCAGAACTCAGCCCAATAAAGGAAAAAAAGCCACAAAAAACACGTGAGAGTGACAGTAGGACAGAATAAAAGCTAATGCACAAACCCAATATGTGCAGCGCTTGATCAAATAAAAATTGCCTTGACTATGTGAAAATTGATCGATCATCATGAAATTTCAGGAATAGGTGACCTGTTTATTATAGGATTACATTAAAACAAAATGTACAATGTTTACTTATACTTTTGCTGAACTCCAAAACACACAAACCAAGATGCAGCTTCATTCAAAAAGTTTGAGGAAAGTGTGCAATCAGAGGGGCTTCTATTGAGATACTTTTCCCAATTAGGAAAACTACAGATAGTACACACAGTGAGTTCAATCCGGCAAACATGTTTATTATACAGTGTGATCAAATTTTGGGTAAAAAAAAAGTTCAAATAGGGACAGCTTGATGGAAAAGGCACTTGTCGCTGCCCTCAGGATACAATCACTGAAAATGTTGAAAATTATTAAGACCCCATAAACACAGATGGAAGAAAACGATAGGCCTGAAAACTCAGTCTAAACATTACTCAACCGCCTTAATTTCAAGAATGAAATAGAGTAAGCACACGTCCGCTAGCTCCCCGTATCAATAACATTGTAAGCTCTTTTTGTGAGACTATCGCTAAAATCTATTATCTTTGATCATACTCATCGTCTTTTGGGACATGGACGGTAATATAATTTCTGACTATCTTACGAAGAAAATAACGATGAGCGGGGACTACTACTCACAACTACTGCGGAGACCAAACCATGATATGGTTGTAAACTGTCCAGAGAAACTTTGAAAAGGTGGTTTTGGTTTTGCAGGACAATGCACCGTCTCATCGTATCGTGGGTGTCAGTAGTTGCTGAAGGCGATTGCGGGTTTCACGTTACTTTACCTCACCCTGCTCGCTCACCCCATAAGGCCCCTTCAAAATTTCCCCCTGTTGAATGGCATTGCAGAAAGACTTCAGAGGAACGTCTTTCAAGTTTCCACAACTGGGGCAGACTGGTTTAGGGCCAAATACAATGCTTTTTCTTTTGACTTTGTAAGTCCAGGAAGAGATAGAAGAAGCGATAAAAGTAATTTAGTAAAATTCCATGCGAATCGGAAGTTTCCTTTATAGTCAGGGCAGTCAATCTTTGATTGACACTCGACAGTGCGTGGGACAGACCAGGTGAGGCTACTAAAGAAATAGAAAGACAGAAAGATCCCCCCTCTCTCTCTGTCTCTCTCTCTCTGTCTCTCTCTCGTTCTCTCTATTTCTCTCTCCCTTCTTTTTTGTTTCTCTGCCTCTCTATATCGCCCTTTCACTTTTTCCCGTTAGTGAATGGTCAAAACCCTTTGCATTTTAAAGTTTATTCAAACATTTCCTATTTTATTTGTTCTTTTTTATTTCTTCAACTTTCATATACATTTTCTGATTAGTTGGTTGTTTTTTTTTTGTCATTCTCTTTAACATCCGCATTGTTTTGCCAACTTGAAATTTTATAGTCAATCTCAGGTCTCCGAATCGTGTATTTTCTTTTCCATTTTGAACGTTTTACCCTTGAAAACTATATCGTGATGTCGATACCAGAAGTTTTTTACTAGTAACTATTTTTATGTAACTTTAATGTGTGGTCAGAACATCTTGCAATGTGTTAAAAGATGTTTCTGAAAGTTTCTCTTGATCAAAAGAGATCTCCTGTTTTTAAATGTTTTATTGCAATTCAACATTCATTGTTTTATTCGTGGACTAATTAACTTTCTTTTGCTTAACCGATGCTGTTTTTTCTTGTCTTTTATCCTTTTCTTATAAAGTCTTTGCAAAAAAATTGCCGAGTGCCTACACGATAGTCTCAAACAGTGTAGTTTCTCCTTCGCAGGTTTTCTTAGGATATCCCTTATTTTCTCTCATTGGCCTATTAGGCCAGATTTAATTTACTTAAAATTGTTATTCGGTTGCTGTTTAAAAATTCATTGGATAGTTTTGATAAAAGATATATTCGAAGTAGTCTTAACAGGTTTTGGGGACAATCTTCCTCCACATAACTTTCTCCAAACAACAAACGATAAAACAATACACGGGGAAAACATTGCTTTAAACATTCAACCAAGATTTGAATTGAATTGAGCACAACCATTTTAATCAAGATCAAGATGTCATGTACATTGACGATATTAAAAAGTGATACCACAACAATTCTTTAGATTTGTACAACTTTCATCACTTTGGTATTACATTGTGACACAACATGGAAGATGTAAGTAATGACAATAAAACATATCTTTCTTGTACAGTGCAAAATTATGTAAAAAATAATTATTTACAAGTCATTTTTGTATATCATTAAAAAACAATTCGACAGACAAAAGACAATGTTGTTATGCAGAGGCTATACCAAGAAAAAATAAAGATAATGAGGGCCTTTTAAATAAGAACAAATGTATCCAGTTTATAATTATGTTTCCACGGCAGACTTTTACAGGCACTAAGTTTCTGTGCTCCAGGTGCTGAAGGCCAGCCTGTTTAGATTTTTATTTATTGGAAGTTTAGAGCTGAAAGTCTTTATTCAAACAATTTGCTTAACAATGGTTGAAAATATGTTGCTCTTTGTGTTTAGACCTACTGCTGATAGGATCTTTTACATTTACCAAAATCTTTTAATTCGTGTCTTTTTCTCAAAAATATTATTTTAATCAACATGCAATAGAAAACGTTGTTATGAATGAAAAAGAATTGTATTGAAAGAGCATCATATAAAGAATAGGTGTGTGCGGCTGTAGAAGAAAAGTGACCTACTGATCCCATTTGAAGAGTGTATAAGAGCAAAACACGTAAAAAGATATAAATGTATGAATGCAAACCCTATTGACAAAACTATAAGCGTCATAGAGTACTCTTAATAGTAAATTTTGAGAACCGTGATGCACCTTAGAAATCAAGAGAAACAGCCCCCTAGAGAAGAAAGCAGTATCACCAACCTTCATATCCATCACTATAAAGCTGTTTTCCTTTAGGCACAAAAGGTACAAAGATATATACGTAATACTGATCGCTCACAGAGCACAGTTTGAAAAAAAAAAAAGATGTATCCGAACCACGATAGGACCCCAAGATCAGGATTATCTGTTTCAGTAATTTTCTAAATCAACCAAAATAAAGTAGCAAAGTTTGACTCTCATATTTCATTCTCATTTCCAAAAGATATAACGGCTGTTTTTTGGGGTTTTTTTGGTGTTTGAAAAAAAAAGATTTATTATGAAAAAGAGTAAACAAAAGAATTTGGACTATTCTCTGTCCCCGCGGCCTGTGGGCGTGAGATCCAGTCTGAAGGGACTATGAAATGTCATGGGACTGGAAGTAAAGCTCCACCGCCCGCTGATCAATACCAGAGTTTACCGCCCCATGCCTGCGGGCTCGCACAGAGAGATGTCGGAACTCAGACGTAACATCATGCCCCCCATTGGTCTCCGATGAGTTTTCCAGGAGAAAAAACGGAAAAAGAAGAGAGAAAAAAAACAGAAGAAGAAAAAAAGAATGAATGGTGTCAATGCACTTTGTTGCAACTGACGACATGAATTTTTTAGCCGAGATCAGTGTAAACTCGTGCATTGGGTGTTGAGTAAATAAAATGCCATTTACTTTTATTTACTTTTTTTGTTGTCATTGTTGTTGGGTTTTTTTTTTTAGAAAACTCATCGTCCCATATTTTAAGGAACATTTTTTTTCATCTGAATTTATTTCATGTCCTGAAATTTTTAATAAAGTTTACCGATAAAAAAGAGAGCACAAAAACACGTTGTCGCTACTGATCAGCGCCGGAAGAGCATTTTTCCCTCATTATTTGAATTTGATGACAAAAATGTTTGTCAATTATTTTTTTCGTTAAAACTTTAATGAACAGAAAAGAGGGTATTAACTACACCTCCGCTTTTAGTGAAAACCCTGGTAAATATGTACATTTCTACTGTAAGTCGACAGATAGTTGAGTTGGTTTCACGTCCAACGTCAGCACTCTATATGCTATATTGTGGACGGACTCCAAGACTGACCTCTGACAAACACGACAAGGTAGGGATATCAAGACTCCTCTTTCAATCGATCACATTAAACTGACATCCTCCCAACCAGCAAGGGGCGAAATCGCCATGGCTTGAACCACGGACCGTCTACGTCGAAAGCCGATGTTCTACTCCGCGGCTACCGCGCCCCCTTTCTACTATAAAAACTACCCTTAGTTTGTGTTTTAAGCTTTATTCTGACTGCCCATTCTTCTCAAAAGACAATCCCAGCAAAAAATGACTTCTTCAAAACAGATGTTTTATTTCTACCAAGGCTTAATAGAAAATGAGAGTTACGAATAGTCTCTTTTTCTTTATGCATATGATATTACATTTTAAAACCTTCTCTCATGCCTATCTGAAAAAACAACAACAGCACGCTATTGTTTATTGCGCCAACAATTTAGCCTCATTTTTTAAATTGAAAAATTCATAAACAGTGATTTCGGGGTTTTGTTTTTTACTTTATTTTTAATTATATTTTCATAGTACACGTAAATCCCACAGACTAAAATTGTTTCTTAAAAAGGCACAATATAAATATATACATACAGCAGGTAATAAAAACAGACAATACACCTTACATCCACCCCTTTTTCCCCTCATTCTGTGACGTTATGTCTACTCGTTTAGCTTTTCGTTCATTTACTTTTAACGTTTTAAAGGCAGTAGGGAAAAAAGCCAAAAAAATAATAAGTAATTCATAGGCGCTATCATAGAAAATTAACAGAAATCAATACATGGTAATTTATTGTTACTCTCTGTAAAAGTCTAAAACTGTAAACAGACATAAAAGATCTAAGTATGGACATCATAAGGGCGATTTTTTTTCAAACTGTATTACTGTACAGTAAAGATGATAAAATATAAGATATTCACAACCAAATTACGTTTTTTCCTGGAAAATTTGACGTAGTTTACGAACAAAAATTACTAAAGCAAATTAAATATAGCTCACTTGAAAATATACTGTTCTTTGCTTAGAATTTAAATAAAATTGTTCAAACATACACGAATCTTGACAAATTAAGCCATAAAGTCGGAAGATGAACTTTTAAACAGGTAATCCATGTTTAGATTGGTCTCAAATTTTTTACTCGAACCATGAAATACAACCACATATGATTTTGCTTTTTTAAGTCATTGTTTATTGTACATCTTCTTTAGTGTATTACTACTTCAGAACAGATTATCATTATTATGGGCTCACAAATTACCCTAACCAGGAGATTCGACAGAAACGAATGTATTTTATTGCGTCCCATCGAAATAATGTCCAATGTTTTCTTTTTCAAAGTACATACAGGTTCTCACACGACTTGGAAAGATAGTCTTTCCGAAAAATTTTATTCAACAGATGTTTGCTTCTGCCATAGCAGCCGCTCTCTTTGGCGTTTCCTGTGCTGTTGGTTCCGCTTCCGTCATGATGATGTCTGCCTTGAGCTGTACTTCCGGTGTTTGGGGTGTGCGCATTGAGGCGAATCTGCGAGACCACGCCCACCAGCAGTTCGTCAACATTGTGGTTCAGAACGACGGAGGTCTCGATGTACTTACAGTCGTAGGTGGTCGCCACGCTTTTCGCCTCTGAAAATTTGTGAACGAGAAAAAAATTAAAATTTGAGAAAAGCCACTATCCATGAGCAACATGACAAGTTAAGTTGCTCAAGGTTAAAATTAATTTCCTGAGTTGATATAATTTAAATGTTAAATTCCATTCCAATGAGATTTATTTTTCAAGGTGACGCAAATAAATTTGTTCCTTTTCAAGAAACGCTTTTTTACGAGAGATCCATAATGTATCACCGACGTTTTTTTTCTATTTTTTTCAGAAGAGGAGAATAGGTAAAAAAAAAAGATGCAGACAATAAAAACATTGGTCAACATCACACCAGTACTTAAATGACTAAATAATTCGGCCCAAGAGACACATCGAGAAGGCAATATCAACTATCTTTAAATGGCATGGACTGTCATAACTTTGGATCCATAAAACACAAGACAGCACTGTTTGCTGAGAAGAAAATCCCTTTAAAAACTTCTACTCAAAATGAACAAAAAAGACCATCATTTGTCTCGAACAAAATAAAATTTGTCATGCTTCTGTCGCCTCTCGTTTTAGAAATGTATTACCTCTTACTCAACAGAAGTTCACAAAAGCTCTTTTTTTGTTTCTTTAGTAAGTGGACAGTACTGATGCAAGAAAACCAAGGGAACACAGCTTCGAGACTCATAAAGTGAATCAGATTGGCATAACTTTGTTGCCCAAAAATATCATAAATTAAAGTTTTGTCTGAGGACTAACAAGTACGATTTAAAAGATCCAATTTACCTTAGCTATTTACCAAAATTGTGACATAGTACAATAATCATAACGAAACGGAAAACCATCCTAAGAAATGCGTTGGTAAGAACGATTTCTAATTTGCCCTGCTTTCGTTATATCCAATTCTACTGAAGTTAACCAAATATAGCTCCTTGTGTTTTTCTTTGGCTCACCGCAATCTTTGAGACAACAAAAACATTGATTGAAACATAATACTTGAATGTCTTATTACCTTAGCTGGAGGGATAACATCGAGAAGACAATGTTAATTAACCATCTTTTCACGTGAAACGGGTTAAAATTACCTTGAGGCCAGGATTTAGAAGACCGCAATGCTTTGGCTAAACACAGACTCAAATAGGATTGAATTCAGAAATGAATTTTTTCGCAAAACTGAATAATAAACAAAGTTATATGAAAGAAACAGAATAGCTCACTCAGAATATCTTGCTACAAACAACCTCACGTTTCCACCTCTTCTATTATCTTCAGAATCCTATTATCTACAGAATCCACCAAAAGTGCATTAAATAGCTCAAGGAGACAGAAAAGCTACGCTTTTTAGCTTTCAGGCAAAGGGCACAAGTAAAAACGGTGTTGGATCGATAATAAAACTAAGAAAAAAAAATACCTGTAATGACTGAGAAAGAAAGAAAATTGACGGCTAACTAAAGTATTAGGTTCGTATTTTTCCTCTTGTACTTTTGTGAATACTATTCAAACTGGTAATTTTTATTCCATTGTCTAGACCCCACTTGCGTACTCCACGGCGAAAATACGGAACAAGAAGAAAAGAGTTGCCCTTTTTTAGTTGACTAAAATGATTCAAATGCGCAGTAAATCCCCGATTGGGTATTTTTCCTCCAAAAATAAAACAAGATAAAAAATTTTATAAATACTTTTCAAATGCAGCAAGACATTTTGATTTTGTTTTCAAATAGACCTAGTTTAAATTCTTTGATTTTATAACACCATTAAAATTTTTTTGTAAGATTCACATTTCCTTTTTCTCATCACTTATTGTCTTTCCGTATTCTCCTTGTATCTCTGTGTGCTCACCAATACCTTTCTCACAACTTACGTATCTCTCTACACGTATGTGTGTGTGTGTGTATGTATGTGTATGTATGTATGTATGTATGTATGTATGTATGTATGTATGTATGTATGTATGTATGTATGTATGTGTGTATGTATGTATGTATGTATGTATGTATGTATGTATGTATGTATGTATGTATGTATGTATGTATGTATGTATGTATGTATGTATGTATGTATGTATGTATGTATGTATGTGCTTGCGTGCATGCGAGTATGTATGTATGTATGTATATATATGTATGTATGTATAAAATGACTATTCACGTATTATACATATGTACTACGTGCGTGCGTGCGTGCGTGCGTGCGTGCGTGCGTGCGTCCGTGCGTGTATGTATGTATGTATGTATGTATGTATGTATGTATGTGCGTGCGTATGTATGTATGTATGTATGTATGTATGTATGTATGTATGTATGTATGTGAATTATGCCTCTGGCTGATACAGCAGTCCATATATTCCTGCACTGTCCGCGCTGTCTCTGTGACGGCATATAAAGTTGTCAGACGTTCGTCTTGGGACCATTCCACAATATAGTCTATATAGTGCTCACTTTGGGCGTTAACTCTACTCAGCTAAACTAATCTAGTGTAAATAGATCATAAAAATCATAAAAATGTTGATTTTCTTCTCGTAATTTTCCGTGGAGGGATCAAAAGGTCCCGATGTACGTGTAAGATTATATTTAAAAAGGCCCCTTATGGCATAAACTGATTTCCTCACCGTCTGTGGACATCTCCTTGGTGCGCACCAGGTCGCACTTGTTGGCGACGAGGATCACCGGGCCCGGCCAGTCGTCCATCTTGCGCAGCTCGTACAGCAGGTCGGTGGCGCGCTCGAAAGTGGACCGGTCGTCGATGGTGAACACAATCACAAAGGCGTCTGGTCCCTGCACGGCATGCAGGTTCTGCAGAGGGGGAAAAGCAAGCAGATTAGAACTTGTTGATGGTTATATATGTCCATTGACAGCAACTAGGCTATGTCGGGAACGGGGGACGAGTTGTCGCAAATGGTAAGACGGTAAAGGAGGGCGGCAAAGTGGCCGCCTGTCCTTATCAAGAGGTTCCCGATGCGAATCCCACGATTGGTCGAAAATGTGTTTGTCTGATTTTGTTTCCTACTGGTTGGGTTGGGGTCAGCAAAATATGGCAGTTGATACAGGATTCGTGGTATCCCCGCAGTGTCTCTATGAGGCAGCAGGTAAATTTATGAGATGTTAGTTCAAATCTAGCCTATAATATAGTACTAACATTGGAAACTAAGAAACATTCAAACCAGCTATATTGAGGAAAGATCCCAAGTCTTACAATTCAATAGCTACCAAACAGAGACAGAACAGGTATTCCATTGACTTCCGTGTTTTGTCGGTCACATCATACTGTCACCGAACCAGCCAAAAGGACAACCAACCAAAATCGAGCTCTGGGTAGAAGATGCTACGCCTCGCAGCTGCCTTTAGTCTATTTACTCTTCAAATGGAACTGACAAGGGCTTCACCGAAAACCAAAATGATGTATTCTCTTTTTTTTCACACCATCTCTTTTTCACTCAAACCAGTATGAAAAAATATATTTCCAATATATATTAATGTTTTTTTAGAAAGAAGACTAAAATAGATTTATTTAATTTCCGCGCCACCTTTCGCGTGTATACCTCGCCAGCGCAAATTAGTATTTCATTATGTTTTCAATTCATATTGTGATATCAGTTTATCAGTTATCACAATGTTAGACATAGGTCACCTATGCAAAAGTTCAAGTGACTTTAATCGAAGTTTGTTTTGCACCCCATGACTTTTATTGTATTGTCAACAATGTGATATCAGTTTATCAGTTTTCACAATGTTAGAACGCTAGAGGCATAGTTCACCTATGCAGAAGTTCAAGTGACTTTAATCGAAGTTTGTTTTGCACCCCATGACTTTTATTGTATTGTGAACAACTCTTTATCCCTTTGATTTATTATAGTGTTTTCTTTTTTTCAATGTTCACTTGAAATGTATTATTTGACGAAGACGACATCACTACGGTTCTTTCATTCTGTAAATTTCAACAGCTTTCCACACGTGGTATTAATTTTTTAATTTTTGGGGGCAACTTCCTCGCCATGTTTTGCTACAGCCTTTTTATGAGAAAAAGAGGCGATAATTCGATTTTATCATAAAAAAGAGAAAAACAAGACATCTAAATAGAAAATGTCTATGACATTCACTACTACAGTAGTTAATACAGTGCGTCGCTTGCACTGAATAACCTTGGTTCGGAGGAATAAAGAAATAGTTTTGAGATTATGTGTGGAATAACGAAGGGCAACAAAAAATTATTTAAAATGATTTTGAAACCGGAGAGGCAAAAATAATATTCTTAAAGGGCTAGATACAGACATATCACTAATTAAAACAACCCGTCTTTTGTACCAAGCTAGAGGCACTGATATTCTACGTGACATGTTGTTCAATAGTTTTCATAAGATGAAACAAATAAATTCTATGAGCTATGCAACCATCCACTTGTTTTTTTCTACTCGTCAATTTTTCATCAATAAAATATTTTACATGATTTTACATGCAAAAACACCAAGTTCTGGTTCGAGAATTGTGACTGTAATTAAAAAATATTCCTCATTTTTTATTCCATGAAATTCTGCTTGATAGTATCTGACTGACACGCACATGGTCCAATTATAAAGCTTGTTGGATATTACTAGTTACAGAGTGAGATTAAGAGAAGAATCCACGGCTCATTATTATAAGCATGGGTAAGCTGGAATAATTGAATACAGCACCATGACGTGTGTGCCTGGAATAGATCGATTTAGAAAAACAAAAACATCGAGTCAGTAAAGCGAAAGCTAAAAAGATAGATATAGCACAAAAAAGGACAAAAAATTATTTTTAACCTGAAAAAACAACAACACACAATTAGAAAAAGAACTCCTATGGCCATTATTATTTTTCTCTAGGAATCTTTTCAGAGGTTATATTTGACGGTAAACAACTTTTTAGGAGAGATTAAAAACTATTTAGTATGAAGATCGCCTCGCCATCACAGTACGTTACTGCTTTCTTTAAAACCAAACCACTTGACTGCGAGGCGGACGAATTCGTCCACGATGTGCATATATTTGGTTACGAAGCCGACAAAACATGTTCAATCCGTTTATGGTTGCAAGAAACAAACGTTTTGTTTACATGACAAAATGTCTTTGCATTTCAATTCAAATTTGAATTTTGAGCGATTTTATCTCGCGGTCAAGTGGTATTTCGAGTCAAGTTCTTCAGCATGAATAGACCTATATCCGATGTGTCAATATTTTAAACATGAACTTCACAGTTGCACGAAAGTACTTTTAAATTTATTATGAGAACGAATTAAATCACTCATTGTAACAAAGTAATTTTACCCACACATTATAAAAAGAAAAACTAAAAATCAAAGCAGATAGGAACTGAAACATCATTAGTCTCCCTGAAAGAAAAACAATCTGGTTAGGAGAGAAGTAATATCCGGAATGCTGGAACGTTATTTTTTATTTCTTGTGCCTCCTAGAAAAATAAACTCTTGTTATGATAATTAATAAGTTCTGCAAAATAAAACGACAAGGTCGGGTAAGAATGGAAGCGTACAAATTTTTGCCATACAGCGTAGATTAACAAAGAAAAATTATACGGGGTCCGTGTCCGGCCACAGGGTCAAATAATATGGACGAGCTCAAAGATGAGGTTCAAGGTCTCAGAAGAAAATACAAACGGGTTTTATTCTAGTTTCATTAATTAATTCAAAGGCTCCACCAGATCAAACGGCCCACTGTTTATTAACCCTACAAGTATCGCTATTATTTAGGGCGGCTGTTGTGCTGAGAGGCAGCAAAGATGTTTTCTATACCATAAAAACAACACAATTTTTGAAAGCTGAAAGGGTGTAGGAAATTTTTAAGATATTTTCGGTACCATAGAAGTGTTTTGTGATCTTGACCTTGGGCTTGAAAGGCAGATTTCCATCCCTAAAAATATCCGCTTTTTCATCAAAACATAGAAACCAACATGTTTAGCTCCAAATAATAAGTAAAAGCTGTGGACAATTTATTTAGCTTTCAGAAAATGTATAGGTCTAATACCCTCAAACCAAGAATAAACCAGTAACAGAAAAAGTGAACATAAACTTTAAGAATGATCCTAAGTTTTCTCTCGGACCATTGTCAACGATAGAGATTTGGAAGCACCATCTCCAGACCCTAGCTGCGTGTGAGTAATGACAGACATTATAGACCAACGGTATTGGTGGAATGGGAGCATTCACTGGCAACTGGGACAGAATATTTTAGTTAAGATTAGGACGGGAAATGGGAATTTATTTGATTTAAGAGTGAATACAGGTAGTTTTTTAAAGTGGTAATAATTTGAAAAAAAAGGGTGCACAATAGAAAAAAATAAAGAATAAAATAAATTTATAAAGAAGAAGCAAGAAAGAAAGAGGAGGAAGAGACGGTATAGAAGATCGGAGAAAATTGGAGACAGAAAGATAAAAAAAAAGTATGAAGAAAGGAGCAGAAAAGAAGAAACACACACACACACATATACACATATACAGAGAAGGAGAGAGAGAGAGGGAGAGAGAGAGAACAGTAACAGAAAAAGTGAACATAAACTTCAAGAATGATCCTAAGTTTTCTCTCGGACCATTGTCAACGATAGAGATTTGGAAGCACCATTTCCAGACCCTAGCTGCGTGTGAGTAATAACAGACATCATAGACCAACGGTATTGGTGGAATGGGAGCATTCACTGGCAACTGAGACAGAATATTTTAGGAAAGATTAGGACGGGAAATGAGGATTTATTAGATAGCTTTAAGAGTGAATATAGGTGACATGAAGGTTTTTAAAGTGGTGATGCTTTGAAAGAAAAAGAGTACAAAATAGAAAAAAATGAAGAATAAAATAAATTTATAAAGAAGAAGCAAGAAAGAAAGATGAGGAAGAGACGGTGTAGAAGATCGGAGAAGATTGGAGACAGGGAAATAAAAAGTATGGAGAAAGGAGCAGAAAGGAAGAAACTACACACACACACATATACACATATACAGAGAAGGACGAGTTAATGCTTCTTAACTTTTCCCTTCGATTTCAATATAGAATCAGAAATTAATATATCTTTCATATGGCTTCGAGTTAACCAAAGGTTTTAATTGGCTTGTTCTACACTTAAGATACAGAGTAATTTAAAACTCGAAGGAACATAATTATATTTAAACGGTTTCGTTAGATAACCTCCTATGATTCGATTTTTATACTTATTTGTCAAGAGTAATATTCAAAAATAAAATAAAATCGCATTGTGATTAAGTTTTCATTTTACAACTTTCTCATACAGAACTACTCACCAGATTTTCGGAAGGAGTGAGAAATTCTAAGGCAGTCTCTTTTCCATCGAGGAGCACAGACACAAACAACTGCTTATCGTGTTCTGAAAAAGATACGAACATATAACTTACTCACGTACCAGTTTGTTGTACATACTTATCGCTATGTCACCAAAATCTTCACAGCGTCACCAAAGTGATTTGTGTTGTGCTGTTTGGCTTCACTTCAAATAACTCTTCCACACTTATCGGTCTGGTTTTCACCGATCTTTTCATTTTCCATTGTAAACTGCTTTTTGAGGATGCCAGGTTTAAACTCACGAAAACCATTATGATTGTGGAATGGAGAAAACTAAGAGGATTGGTGATGACTTTGTAGTATATAAAAAACTCAAAATTGTTTTAAAAAGATTATTGTAACATTATTCCCTTTCAGCCTTAGATTCTAACACCACTGTTAAGAATGTGCATCAAAACTTTGGCGCTTTCGAGAAAAACGTACCATCGAAAAGGGGAATGACTATCGTTCTTTATCAAGAAAATAAAAGTAATGGCGGTCTTTGGCGAAACAAAACATTTTAGCAGATTGGCGCAAAGAAAAATATAAGTTATTTTTATGTATTTGCTCCTTTTTAACAGAGTGGTTGATTAACGTCCGACAGAAGCACTACATGGATTATATTGTGGACAGGCGTCCGTCACTTTTACGTCTCAGCCGTGACATTATACCAACACCGACCCAACCAGTAGGGAAAGAAATTGGACGAATATCTTATTGATTAATCGTCGGTTTTGAACCGGGGATCGACTGGGAGACCAACGCTCTACCACTTAAGCTACTCGGTCCCTCCTCTCATTCCTTGGTAACGGCTTGAGAGCAAAGCTGAGGCACAGAGATGCTCTCTCTATCTCCCCCCCCCTCTCTCCCTCTCTGTCTCTGTCTCTGTCTCTGTCTCTCTCTCTCTCTCTCTCTCTCTCTCTCTCTCTCTCTCTCTCTCTCTCTCTCTCTCTCTCTCTCTCTTTATAGAGAGGCGTGAGACACAGATTTTCAAGTCGATTTAAATAGCAGTTATGATGCTATTTCTAATACAAAATTAGTATATTTTGTAAATATATAATAACAGTATAGAACACTTATATAAAAATGATTCCTTTGAGTAAGAGCCCAGTATGAACTTGGGTGTAATAATGATTCTCTTTATACTAGTTATTTCCTGCCTCTAAAGTGGTGTTTCTCAATTCAGATAATGCGAGGGCATTTGGAGTAAAGAAAGGGCATACACCTTACTATTATTAAAGCATGTAACGATACATTTTCAAATAAAATTATACCCTCAAATATTTATGAATTACAAACAAAAAATTTAAGTTTTTTTTTTAAATACGGTCAAAGTGCCATGAAAGGTTTGTAAGACCCTTGCCTGTAGTACAAGCATGACCTAAGTGTGTGTGGATGAATGTTATCTGATATCAAATTCACAAAAGACTTATGTGGCGAGGCTTTTGTGAACATCATTGAGTTAAACGGGTTGCATGCTTGATTAAGAAAGCGACTCATCGTTGTCAAATGTGCATGACCAACTCCGTTTAGGACAGTTGTCATTGGCATGCAGTTCAGAATAGAAAGTTGGCAAGTTGGCATAATAAACCGTAGCTATCTTTCGTATCAATCAACGGTTTAAAGAGATGATCAACGCAGCTGAGATCAAACGAGTATTCACCCTCTATCACCAATATTCAGAAAATGTATGAAAATCGAGTAAATGAGCTGTAGACATTACTACTAGGCAAGCGTAATAAATAATCATTTGGATGCACTGCTAATTAACTCACCATGAGAAAAGGGAGAGTCCCCACCTCCCAGGTACTGAGATGTGGTGAACTGCTGGGTGAGCGCTCTCTTGCCCACACCTCCACAGCCCAGCACTGTCACTCGATACGGCGGATCTGGTGGAGGCACGGGCGCTATACAGCTGCTGCTGCCGTGGCTGTTGTGGCTGTTGTTGTGCTGAGGGTGGCTGTGGTGATGACTACTGTTGATGTTGTTGTTGTGAGGCACAGGTGAGGCGGGGCACACTGGGCTATGACTACAGGCGCTACCGTAAGATATAGAGCTGGACGTTCGAGACCTGGGGCAACCAGAAATGAGAATATGGGTAATTTATAAAGTGTTTCGAAATTCAGTTAGTACAAAAGAAGATAATGATGAAGGTAGCACTGAAGCGTCAGCCTCCGATGCAATAGGTCCCGGGGTTCGAATCCTGCTCGAGTAAACTTGCTCCCTGTTGACTGGCTCGGTGTCAGTATAATGTGACTGGCTACGTCTGGGGTACCACGTTCAGGGTTCCTTCGCTGTAAAAGGTTTTTATTAGATCTAAAAGACGCTACCTAGAAGAAATTAGCGCATTCTCCAACCAAAAATGTGTGGACAACCTTGCTATTGTTAGACGAAATTCTTTAAATCAATACAATTGAATGACTTTATAACCTTCGACGATGAGAAACTATTATTTCCTCTCTCGAGGGATGGGATAGGCCTATATCTCAAGAAAGTCAAGCTACTTAGATCAGTAACGTGTTGTATACCAAAATGATATTATTGTCATGCAAGCAAAGACGATTTTTTCATAGGGTACAAAAGTATTTTGATTGATAAACAATACAAACTCAAACTTTTTATAAAATCCCTTTAAATTGTTATACACGTAAATTTTACATTCCATCTTTCGACAATGACATAATTTGTATCGGTTTAAACACGATCTTGTTAGTCTAAATACTAAACAATGATGGTACCTTAATTTTCAATTACTTTTTCTCTATGGCTTTCATAATATGAAAAAAAAATCATATTAAATCTGTCATTAACATTTTCTTTTTACCAGGGCAATCATTTTCTTTGATTAATTCAATCTTCCACGCTTCTGGCTTCAAGAAAACATTCAGGAAACCTACGCGCTTTGCGGTCTCGAAGAAACAATCAGAGTTTCTCCTGATGGTAGTAACCTGCACCATACGAAAGTTTGTGTTTAGTGCGCAAGCTCGGGGTCAAATTGATGATCTAACATTTATGAACGAATAATTTACAGGGGAAGAAAAAAAATGATAGTACTAGTTAGTACATCGTGATGATGCTATGGAAGGTGATTATAATGATGATCATATGCTAGGGGAAGGAGGATGCTGATTTTTTTTCTAAATGATGATTATGATGATGATTAGATGATGATGATGATGATGATGATGATGATGATGATGATGATGATGATGATGATGATGATGATGATGATGATGATGATGATGATGATGATGATGATGATGATGATGATGATGATGATGATGATGATGATGATGATGATGATGATGATGATGATGATGATGATGATGATGATGATGATGATGATGATAGTATTGGTGATGACCCTGACCCTAAACATGGAGATAAAAGCCTTAGCAACAATAACCACCGTGTTGTCAGAAACCCAAGGGAAAACTTTTCCTCGCCGTGATCAATATTGATTAATAAACATGTGAAAAGGAACAATGGAGGCCCAAAACGTCCGATTTAAAAGCTTTTTTTTCATAACTTCAATTTTCAGTAACACCAGTTCGAGTGCATTGTTATATTGATGTTTTTTAGATCAGCAAATTTGATTTCTTTTAGAATGATTGTGCTTACGCTACAGTTTTTAGCGGATGGAGAATTTTCTTTGCTCTATCCTTAAGTGCTGAATTTGGTGGTATACCAAGAAGTTTATTGCTACAATATGTATGTCTTTGTATGGAGGATTGTTTTGTTTCCTAAACGAAGCTTTGTATACATACTTACATGTACGATTACTGTAATCAGATCTTAAAAATGTACAATCAGAAACCAATGTGTTAATGATTTAACTATTATAAGCATTGTATGCTTTGAAGAAAAGTGCAGGAATGGTTATGTTATCTCAACAGATGTAACACAGACGAAAGCATTTTACCTAAGAAACTTCTCACATGGGAATTAGGCCTAGTTCCTTATTCACAACATAATTATGTTTTTTGACGGACTATTTTATTATGTCGATTGTCTATCCTCAACACGATTCCTGTTTTATTACAAACCTTTAAATGTAATTATTAAAATAATGATGGAAACATTTTTCAATGAGCATATTCAAAGATATTTTAGGGAATATAAGAGAGTTTCGCTTAAAACTTAACAATAATCATGGAGATATCCATTTTTTTATCAGAAGATACATATATATGTAAATCGATTTGTAGTTCCAGAAATTAACATAAAATGTACATGTGAAGCAATCAAAGTTGGTAAGGATGAACAAATACATGAAAACAAAATTTTGAAAAATACGTGTAGGCTACTTGCTGTAAATATAAATTCATGTATGTAGTAGCCAACAGCTTTGAACATGGTTAATATGCTATCTGTAACATCCATCTTGTCGATTGAATGCGCATTTATTTTGCCCGTTTCTATTCTTTCTAATGCTAAAATTGGCAGCCTTTAGATACGATCAAATTTCCTAGGCCTGTGTTATTTCAAAGAGAAAGAGATATGAAGCCGACAGAATAATATTGTTACAAATGAATAGAAATGGCAAATGACTAGACACATTTAGACTAAGTAATGTTTAGCTATAAAATATTTATTCTACTTGAGTTTCTTCCCATCATTGACGAAAATGAAAATTATAAATTATTTTGTACAATATGTGACCGAATTTTTGCTAAAACTTAGTGACTTTCTATAGCTCCTCTATTTTATATTCCTCTCTTACTTTCCTTCTTCGCCGACCCCCTCCTCCTTTTCCCCTTCCTTCTTCTCCCCCAAACAGTTTATCTGTCCAATCTACCACTTATAAACTATGGTAATAAAGTGTTAACTTTTCAAAAACATGTTTACCCTTCTTCGCATTTTCACCTGCTTCTTCTTCTTCTTCTTCTTCTTCTTCTTCTTCTTCTTCTTCTTCTTCTTCTTCTTCTTCTTCTTTTTCTTCTTCTTCTTATCATTCTCTCTCTCCACCCTCCCCCTTGTGTTTTGTTCTCCCCCAAACAGTTTATCTGTCCAATCTATCACTTATAAACTCCGGTAATAAAGTGTTAACTTTCTCAAAAACATGTTTACCCTTCTTCGCATTTTCACCTGCTCAGCCTAAACCGTGGTGTATATCACCTGTTATTATTTGCACATCATCAGGCAAACCTTGTGCGTCATGACTCTCCTATTTCCATATATCCTAGATGCAGGACTCGCCTTGCGCACTTCTGTTGCCGTGCGTGATAAACCTGTAGCATGATGAGTTCATGACCTCTTCATCCTTTCACTCCCACCTGGAATTCGGCTCACATCAATCATTAGGTCTTAAATCTGGGATGCGTAGTGCGGGGATTCCAAGACTGTTAGGAGGATGGGAGCTAGAGGAATCAGGGCTAGCCTTAAGCAAGACTAATCTTCGACTGATCAAATCCAGGGACTACCGGATCTCTGCCGGGTGCCATGTTCTGACCCTCTATAAACTAATGGCGTGCTGTCAAGCCTGGAGCTACCGGGACTGCTACAGCCAGACCTATTGATTAATTTGTTTATTATTTTGTTTTTGGCTCGTTTGCTTGTTGTGGTCGAATTTTTTTATCTGGTCGGTGAAAATAAATTAGAAGTACCGATAATGCTACCGCCAGACCATTTTGATTTATTTGATGTTTTTTTTCTCGTCCGTTTGTTTGTTTTGATTGTATTTTTCAACTGGTTGGCAAAAAAAAAAGCCTTTATGTGTCGGTACTTTTAAAGCCAGATCTATTGATTTCTTTGTTTTGGGACTGCTTGTTTCCTGTTTTTGCCCATTTATATGGTTTGTAAAAAAAACATAACTATCTAAACGATGTTACTTCTTTGTGGTAATTGGGATTGAACTGTTTTTAAATGTTTTGAGTCTTGTAAAGATCGTCTAAAAATAGGAGCTTAATAATTCAATAAGAGCTACCTAGTGAGGATAGCTAAAGAGGAAATACAATATGTTAATAGAATGCCAGTCTCCCCTTCTCCCGTTTGTTTTCGTTGTTAACAACTGCCTCAAATGCGTAGAGATAAAAGGTCTTTCTAGAATGTTTGTAGTTTTTGTGGTGAAATGGTAAACGCTAATGGTGCCTCGAGTAAAATAACTTAGTTGTTTAAAGAGTTAAGAGCAGTTCATACTGACGTGACAAAGAGGTTTAGATAAAAGGAAAATAATTCGAAACATGAATAATTGTGGCTCCTACGGAACATATTTATTGCTATCTGAGGAACAAAAACGTGCCGCAATGGTTGTTAAGTAGACAAACTAAAAATAGGAGGAGAAAAATTACTCGAAAAATATGACGATGATGATGATGATGATGATGATGATAAAATACAATATGTTAATAGAATGCCAGTCTCCCCTTCTCCCGTTTGTTTTCGTTGTTAACAACTGCCTCAAATGCGTAGAGATAAAAGGTCTTTCTAGAATGTTTGTAGTTTTTGTGGTGAAATGGTAAACGCTAATGGTGCCTCGAGTAAAATAACTTAGTTGTTTAAAGAGTTAAGAGCAGTTCATACTGACGTGACAAAGAGGTTTAGATAAAAGGAAAATAATTCGAAACATGAATAATTGTGGCTCCTACGGAACATATTTATTGCTATCTGAGGAACAAAAACGTGCCGCAATGGTTGTTAAGTAGACAAACTAAAAATAGGAGGAGAAAAATTACTCGAAAAATATGACGATGATGATGATGATGATGATGATGATGATGATGATGATGATGATGATGATGATGATGATGATGATGATGATGATGATGATGATGATGATGATGATGATGACGATGATGATGATGATGATAGTGATGAAGATGATAATGATGGTTCATGATTATGGTGCACATGATGACGATAAGGATTATGAAGAGGACGATCATTATCTAGCATATTTGGCTTATGAGAACACTACATCGTCTCTCCGTGAGCCACTTTCGTGTCATTAAAAACAAAAGAAAGAGGGGACATATATCCCCCAAATTCTATTTTTTAAATTATTTTTAGACCTGCTGATACAAAGGTCCAATTATTTATCGACTCCGCTCCTTGTTTGTGTAACGTAACATTTGTCAGACTTTATTCATAAAACGCTTTGAACGATGCGATCGTTCTGTGAAGCTTAGGGATCGTTGGACGTGGAAATATCTTCTATATACGAGTGAAGATCAATTTTCAAAAGTTCATGAAAGTGACTGTACAGACAATGTGCATTTTTTGATGTGACGACTTACGACATCAAAATTTCTGTCACACTGATCTGATTTCAGAGGGGAAAGAGAAAGTACATTTCCATACTCAAGTTACCTTGTATTTAATGCAATAATAGGGTGTATACTTCTTCTCCGTGTGTAATTGGTACCATACTTGCATGAATCAGATATTATAAAAAAAATTAAAAAAACAAACAAACAGCGCACCTGGACTGCGGTGTGATCTCAGTAGTGCTGCCGCTGCAAGAGCTGAACACGCTGCTGGTACTGCGGGAACGCAGGGAGTCTCCCCTGTTCACAAGGCCTTTCGGAGTCTTCACAAATGACCGCAAAGGCTGAAGCCTGTATTAAAATGCATAAATATGATTATGTCAGCCAAGGCTGAGTTACACTGCAGATGTGCCGTTCAGACACAAATTTACTACTTGTTTACAAATTGCACACCGAATGTTATAAAATGAGAAATATTTCTTATTAGGCTATTCTTTCTTTTAGATGGTGGCTCTCCTTCAATAATAAAGTTTTACTGCCCAAAACACTACGTTTTGGATGAGTTAAGTATTTGAATGCCGTTTCTTTTCCATAATGTAGTTCAAGTAATTTCTTTACGAACTAGGGGATAAAATTAGACAAGAAAAGTCAAGATATTAAATTCAAAAGGGTGGTGAAGAAAAGAGAAGAGGCCCGTTGTGGATAAATTTACATTAGCTTCTTTTCGCACCTTCAATGAACCTTTGATGATCGTTTTTAATACACACAGTTGAAAGGTAAATCTAAAGAAACATTAATATGGGAAACCAATACAATGAAATTGTTCAATTAGAATTCTATTGGCCAGGCGGACTAATGCATTTCCTTCCACAGTTCGACCCTGAATATTAATCAATTTAACTTTATCTTTGGACATCCAGATTAGGCTTCCTCTATCCTAGCCTCTATCATTGCTATACTTTTCATAAGTTTTAGTCTCCAACGTCTAAGGTTTTCCGAGCATTCCTTTACGAAGACTTGGGCGCTGGCTAAATTCGCCTATTAATTAACCAAAAAGAATCTCCACATTTTGCATTTCCATCCAAGATGTTACACTGTCGTCGACAGCCTGAAGTATCACAATTACATTGCACTACAATTACTGATTGAACTACAGTGTAGATCGGGTTGGCTGGCGCATGCTGATCAAAGAAGGTCACTCCTCCTTGAAGGAGAAACCCCGCAGCAGCAGTAACTCACAGAGAGCATGACCAGTTTGCCTGCTCTCACTGTAGACGCCTATCGTCTATCAAAAATAAAACTACACAGTCACCTGAGAACCCATACCAAGTACATACGCATATTGAAGACATGATGGGATACGATGAACTATCAAGATACACTGCACATGATTGTTGATGAACTCACCCACAGTCATGGTCGAGCACCGGCGAGAGGTAGCTCATTCCGCCTGGCCTGGTCACGTCGTTCCTGGTGGGCAGGGACGTGGTCCGGGGCCGCATCTCGTCCAGCTCGATGTTCTCCAGCTGGCGGCGCCGCGGCTTCTTCAGGCTGGATGACCGCTGCTTGGGCCTGGGGCTCAGGTGGAGGTTGGACATTGCAGCCTGATAAGTAGGTCGTCTATTTTTCTGCCCTTTCTGCTGTTGGCTGTGCAAGAAAGGAAAATAGTTTTGTATAAAGGGTCGTTAAAATATAATCTTACACCCTAGAGGTGGGGATCATTGGCTGTTGTGAAAATAGTAGGCCTATTTAGAGATAGGAAAAATGAGTGAAATACAGTCAAATTTACCTCACTGAGTGCTTGAAGAATGAAATTAAACAGCTTATTTTCATATGTTAATGCCTTGGTGACTTTTACAATCACAGAAGTAACTGCGCCTCGTAAGATCAGAACTTTAGAGAGTCTTTGATGTTTGATGTATCCAACCCCTTTAATAGACAGTCCAAGCTGCGATTCCAACCCTGGACCTCTGTACCACCGACCTGATGCTCTCCTGTGATGAGACACATCACAGTTTATGAGATGGCACGAGGCGTGAGAAAAACTATTGGAATCAACTTCGACATGACGAGATATCGACTTTGATATGTTAAATGAGGCTGACCTAAATGGTATGTTTTCTTGACCTGCTTATACACACAGATAATAAATCAGTCGATTCCGAACTTTCACGAAGAATCCTAATGATCGATATTGCACTAAGACACGTGCTTTTTATCTTCTTTTTTTATGTCACCCTCCTCCGCTTTCTCTCTCTGACTCTCTCTGTGTATATATACATTCACTTTTTTTCTCTTTCTATTCCTCTCCCTTCTTTCTGTCTCTATTTGTCTCGCTATGCATGTCCCTTTTCAATGGAGGTTTGGCACAACCCACAAGGTCGCGGAAATAACAAGTGTAGGCGAACACTACCCAACAGTTCATTTGTAGGTCGTGACTAGATCTATTTAGTTCAAAACTCTTCTGGGATTTTAAAATACAAATAGGCTTACTTTGATGGTTCCTCAAAAAGAATTTAGTTTTCATTCACAGAAAACGTGCCAAAAACTTTTAAGGGACTAAACATGAGAGTCAGGTATGATGGTTGATGGTGTACACACTTCGTTTACCAAGTGAAGTGTTCCTTGACATGCACGACAGCAGCAAATAAAGAGTGGGGGAACAGATATGTCACCTCACAGTCTCAAGCTAAGGATGTTTAAACATGATGAACTGCCTGGACTATGAAAACACTTAATTCTATACGTTGTATTGTTTAGTAGCTTTTGCTACTAACAAAAACTATGGACTGTCTTCTTTCGTATCCTATGATACAGTATGGAATTAAATTTTGTTTAACTTTACCATTCACTTTCCTTTTGGGTGATAAACACGTTGGGAACATTACAAAAATACGCTAACCCATAGGAATTGCAGCAAAGTCAGCAAAACTGTAACACTAAAACTATAAATAAAACAAGATATATAAAAAAAATCCGGAATGTTACTTTCAAGATCGTTCCAGTAAGAAACCAAATTACTGCTTAATATCCTTTTCTAGTCCCATTGGTAGTAAAAGTTAAAGTCGGGATAGAATAATTATGATAAACTTATTTTCGAATAACATTTCTAAGAAGAGAGATTAGCATCAAAACATCATGCTTCGCTGATGGGAAAACAGCATTCTTCAACAAAAAAGCACTAGCGAACGTTTGTATTGATTTGGGTTGCTAGATAGAGCGCATCAAATTTGATTATGTGGCATTACCACCGTGGACAAAATCTCTTTGTGAAACCACATGCTCCTTTGGGACTAACAATCTGTTTTCACCGAATCTCAATGGACATTTTAATTTACTTACTTTTTTATGACCTTTCTCTAAACGACATTTCCCTTAAAGCTTAACGCAAAATTGCGCTTCACTCTTTAGACAATAACATATAAAAATAGTTTTCGAAAATTTACACACAAGAATGGTTATTAATCAGGCCCTTTGTATCTTTTCATGTAGAACATAACCACATTTCTCGATCACAGCGCTACTACAGTTTTATATTTGGAAAACCAATTCTTATTATTCTGATAAACAATAAGTACATGTACATGCATTTTAACATACTTTAATATGTTGACTGTGACTTGTTTTTTTTTTTATTGGGGGGAGTGCGCTGATTAAAAAAAACTGTTTACAGTTCCAATTGCATGAACTGGAACGAAATAATAAAATGAAAGTCTAACCAATGGATTCAATCAGTTTATATCAACCTGAGCGATTTGTTTGTATGTCTTGTGTGCGGCGTAATGGATATTAATTTGTATGTCTATAACAGATGATATAAAAGGGTATAGGCAATAATAAATATGATCCTATAGAGGCGTAGATTAGCCCTAGACCGAGATTTACAGGTCTTCTTTCAACGTATACATTTTTGTGTAACTTAATTATAGTGTTTCGAGTTCATGGAATCTAGGTTTAGATGTTGAGAGTTTTAGAGTTAATTAATACGATTAATGTTGATTTATAATGAGGAAGATCTGTCGGAGGCTCCGTCTGTGAAGAGTCGTTGACGTAAAAACAACATTTTGGGACATTTAACCTTTTACTGATTTGTTAACTGATTAGTACACGTACTTTAAGCCGGATTTTCCGGCTCAAGCCACCGTAAGATTAAGACCATTATCCGGTTTCCCCAAGTTATGGGGCTAGTAGCGAATCAGTTAATAATGTAAAATATTTTTAGCATTTTGATCTTTTTCTCAGTAAACCGCCCTACATGCGCACTTTTCTTTTGGTTGAAAATGATAACAATCTTCCGCCTATAACCTATCCTGCTTGTAAATTCACCGTCGCCTTTAATGGTGATATGAATTTTCAATCTAAAAAAAACTGCGTTTTTACTTTGTTTAACAAGTGCAGAGTCTTTGCAGAAAATGCGCAGGCAAAACATTTTTGGATTGAAAAAAAGTAAAATAATTGAAGTCTTTTTCTTTTTCCTGTAAAATTGATTTTAATACCTAGCGTAAAAAGTGCAGACAAAAGTATGCAATCAAACCTGCCAGAAGAGGTCATTATCTAAACTAAAAGCATGATACGATAAAAACAATAGTTTTTCTAACTACATGTACTTGACATTAGGATCTGAGTTCTCTTTCTACATAGGTAATAAGTTTCATGTTATTTTTTCAAATCGCTTTCCTATGTTAGTTTTCATTTAATTGTATAATGTAAAATTAAAGTCGAAAGCTTAGTCAAAGATAATGATTTTTTTGGTGTTCGAAAGTATCATAAGTCTTTATGCTGATCACTAGCAATTTGTCTCCAAAAAAAAAACAACAACACCCACCAAAGAAACAGAAGAAGCAGCCACGAACAGTGTAGCTAAAAGTGCATTCACCAGAACTAGTCTCCTCCTTACAGTACACACTGCATCCTCTGACTTTCTATCCTCCCCCCCCCCCCCCTCTCTCTCTAGCTCTCTTTCTCTCCCTCTCCCTCCCTAGCTCTCTTTCTCTCTCTCTCTCTCTAGCTCTCTTTCTCTCCCTCCCCCTCTCTCTCTCTCTCTCTCTCTCTCTTTCTCTGGTCAGCGACCAAAACAACAGCTGACGATGTCCTATACAATAACAACTAGCCTAATTTATTTTATTGGCGTCCGCTGATCAATACCTTGGCCCCTAATAGAGAGGAATGCCTCCTCACTAACAAACTAACATTAATAAACCGGACCGGCGATAAGCAAGCTTTCCAGCTAGCCGCGGTGACGTCCCTGTAGCGGTGAGATGCTGGCTTCGATCTACGCTGGGCCTCTGGTTCGTTTCTCCGCAGCCAATCTAAGTGTTGGTCGGTGCTGTAATGTTACGGGCCACTCACTCAGGCAGCAAATAAGCAGAAAGTAACATCCTCTCTAATAAACAGATATTTAGAACGTACTCTTAATCTTCACAAATGCATCGTTTCAATGAAACTTCTGATTTACTTGAAAATGATAAAGAATGGTTTAGTGCTGTTGGTATGGATAATACATTCAAGATAAAGTTTGTGCCAGTAGTTAGGTTGGTTTGTTTAGTCCAACGTCAGCAAAATGGCTGTATCGTGCACGAATTTCAAGACTAACGTTTGACAAGATACTGAGACTTCTGTCTCGGTGGATCACATTACAACGACATAGAAAATGGTACAAAATGGCTTTGTCGTTATAGATATAGAGTATAATAAAAAAATCACTCTCTTTAATAATTGCTCTCATTGGAATGTTATAAGGTTGTTGTTGTTCAGATAGAATGAATTTGAGCTGTGGATGAGGAAATATCCCCACTAGCGCGGGAAACTCTTCCACATCCAATAAAAGATTGGCCTGAACTCTGAGCAAGTATTGCAATTAGGAAACCACGATTGGTGGTCGTAAAACTGAGTTCTAAAATACTGAGTTCATGGTTTAGTGTGTCTCAATAATCGAAAATTCCTCTGTGGAAAACACGGCGCGCCACTCAAACAGCTAAACACAGCACGGACCATAAACAACATGACGGGGCCGGATTCACGCCAGCTGGACTGATGACCGGAAGTGGGCATTGGCGCGAACTGAAGCGTCTCTTGTCAAAGCGCTTAGCACTGAGCGGCACAGAGAGCTCGTCTCCACATTAATGATCTGTCTTTAGCGATTCTGTGCCTTTTGCTCCGATCGATCGGATTGTACAATAGAACATTTAATAGGACATTCTTAAAGGAAAGAGACTTTGGGAGATACAACGAATGAACAACTAAAATAATGCATTATTTGTGAGATGCCTTTAAAGCTCTTGTATCTTCTGCTCCTACCGACTGGCTTGACTTTCTCAATACTTTTGTTTGAAAGAACAGTTACTATTAAAATATATCGACCGTTTTAGCGACCAGTATGTAAGTGCAACCAATACAATGCGTTTAAGAGCTGCAAAACCTGCGATGAAATCGATCGATTTCCCTTTCTCAAATGTATTCGAAAGAAAAAGGTTATTTTTAAAAACGTGAGCAGATTAAGATAACATAAGATAATCTAAAATAAAATAAGATAAGTTAAGCTTTTATCATCCTCCAGAGAAATAATTTTTGGTCGTGCATATACATTACTTTTCAATTTAACAACATAAATACATAATATGTGTAAAATAACAATAATAAAATAAACATTTTACATACAACTGCTATACTGTTGAAATAATGCACTGTTAGGAAAACATAATAACTATGAAAAGTATCTCTTTACCCACTAAAATGAAGTATAAACATGCACATACCCCTACAAATACAAGTCCACCAAGTATGGCAGTTTTGTAGCAGCAATATGATGGAGGCTGGTACAAACGAGTTTTTATATCTGGTTGTTCTGTCCCTTTTTTATATTAATCTGTTACTTTTTGTAATGTTTTATATTCACTATAAAGAGTGTGGTTTATATGTAAGGTTATATTTTTTGTTTTATTCATTACTTGTAATATATGCCTTTGAACGGGATTAGTTCACAGCCAATAATTTGTGAAGCTCTCTTTCTTATTTTGTTTACTCTTTGAGAGTAGGTTTTAAAAGATTTTCTCCAAAATGTGTAATTCCAAGAGATATTAAATTTTAGATGCGGGAGACATACAAAAAGTTCGTGGCATTGTAGTCGAGATTGAGAGACGTTTTAATATTCTTAAAAGTACAGTCGTTGATCAACTTTTTAAATCAGGATCGCAATATGTAGGGTAAAAGAAAGTTTACAATCAATAGTGAGGCCAGGCTATTTGTATGTGTCAACAACTTCAACTAGTACATCTTGATTAAAAGAAATGCGGATTCAGAGCAACTATAATACTTCTTTTTCCATATATTTTCTTGGCCAGACTTAGCATCTTTTTCCTCCTCTTTCAGTTCACTATGTTGATTCTCTTTTTTTTCCTTTTATAAGCCCTTGAAGTTGTTGTTGTTTTTTTTTAATAAAAAAACTTCATAACGAGTTTCAATAAATTTTCAAACGCAAATTTTAAAATAAATACGACAAAATATCTCCAAATACTCGTATGATTTCGAAAAATAATTTGATGTAAATAGATATTATAGCGTCATAACAGACTGTTGTTTCAGCTAACAATCCTCCTGGATAGACAAAGACAGAATAATTATTTTGACTAATACGGTCATGTCTGCCTGTTGCATGACAAGAAATACCTGGATATCGCGGCCCACGAGTCCACTTCCGACCACTCCATCTTCTACAGCCTGTTAACTTCAAACTGGTGGAGACATCGTTTATATCGCAGACAGTCTCGTTTTCAAAATAGGGTAAAACTACCAAAGGTTGAGCAAGTGCTCTTTCTATCTCTCTAACTCCTCTCTCTATCTCTCTCTTTCTCCCTCTCTCTGTTTCTATCCATCCCTTTCTTTGTCTCTGCGTGTGTGTGTGTGAATGTGTGTGTGTGTGTGTTTCTGTCTCTTTCACTTTCTCTCTCAACTTATCCCCTTGTCATGTTCTAGCCTCTCTCTCTCTCTCTCTCTCTCTCTCTCTCTCTCTCTCTCTCTCTCTCTCTCTCTCCTCTCACCTCTCTCTCCCTCCACCTATCTCTCTCAGGCGCTCTGTCTCTCTCTCTCTCTTTCGAACTAACTATTTTAATTGCAATAAACAAAACATAAATGAGGTGTATTTTTTAAAGAAGTATTGTATTTTAAACATATTTTCATTATTCGTTGTGATAACGCATTATATTTAAGATAGTTACGATTTACTTGCAATGCATATTATCATGAATGTGAAATAATAAATGACACAATGTTTAGAATAAAAGTATTTCTTGTCTTTTGGTTTGTTGTTGTTTCATTTTTAAATTAAAGTATTAATTTGCTTATTAAGATTATTCTTTGTGAGGACATGTTGCCTAAAATTGAACAGTTCTTAGCAAAGATACAGAGCATAAATAATTTCTGGAGTAATTTTTCTCCTCCTATTTTTAGTTTTTCTTTCTACTTAACAACCATTGCGTAATATTTTTAATATTTCATCATCGTGTACATTTCACAACACAATAAACCGGGATCAATCATCATCTACGAGCCAATTTCAGAAAGTGCAACCATCAACCTACCAAACTCTTGTATTGCAGAGCCCATAGTTGTAATTTGAGACTGCAGTGCAAGTTAATGGAAAACAAACCACTTAAGAGAGCAGGTGGAAACATTTGGAGCTAAGTATGTATTTTTTCTTTGTACAACGTGATTAATCACTTTGAGGAAGGATCTTTTCAAAGAGGACCAATATTTCAATGTCTGGTGATAAAGAAAGGCGAAATGATTGTCGTGATCATTAACTTTTTGCTCAAGTTGATACATATGTTAAATTCACTCCTCAGAATTCCGCCTAAGATAGATTATTATAGGGTACTTCTGATCTACAAAAACAATTAAGTAGGAGAGGTTTTGAGAAGAGATCGCTAGAAATCAACTTTGTGATGGATGGGTTAGTTCAGTTTCGTCTTGATGATAAGAGTTGCTGTTTCCGATATAGAATGAAGAAACCAGTTTGTCTTTTATATTGAAAACAGAGGAGAGGATAGTATCGATAGGTCAAAGAAGAAACCAGTGGACAGATCCATCAAGAGGATCTCATTTAAATCTATATAGAAACTTCAAAATGCTACCTAATGAAAAAAATAACAGTTTATTAATCAGTCAAACAACTAGATTAAAGCAATCAAGTAGAATTTATCAATTACGTATGAATTGTCGACCAGTGTATTGTCTTTTAAAACATGGCGTTTATACAGTATCAAACGATGACAAACTGTTTTATAGCCGTTAGAGTCACGAAGGCTAAATCTACTAAAAGTCAACGATTCAGTGCCCTTCTTTGGAAGAGATGCGTTTTACGATGATTATACGAATGACTGTAGTCATGTTCCTTATTATATAAAAAAAAGTTGCAATCACACTGAAAGTGATTGCTTAAAGTGGCCCCATCATTTTCTATCATAGCAAATAAAGTCACGATTGTGGTGTGCATTTGGAACAATCCATTTGATATCTGAATCATAATTATTTCAGAATCAGCCAAAATCTGTTTTCTTTTGTTCGGTCGACTCTTATAGACACAAGCTGTCGTACTGGCACATATCTGGGAAAAGGAAGAGACGACATCGTCAATAGACAGCCGCAAAACGCATCCAAAAAGATTCGACTCTTCAACTAGAAAAGGTGGAACTCATTTGAAGAAACCTTCTCCTGCTCATTTTGTTTGTATTCATAGATTTATAAAAAGTGTGTGTTTTGTTTTTTCCTCTCCATGCAATCCAAGTACTATAAAATCTTAAAGAAAACCAAACATTTTGTTTCGTAGACGTGGTAATTTGTTTTGGTGTGGATATAAAACTATATCTGTTACATGTCTGAAAGGATTAGAAAATCATCCAATGATACATAATTTTCTTCTTTTAAAGAGGCCTACAGTTGGATGCATGATACACCATCTATGTTCTGATTTTGTTTTCATGGACTGCAATATTTGACGAATCAGCAGGATTTACCTAAAATATCTTACATACGTATTCGATTTCTCAATGAAGAGACCCGTATAAAACCTACCGTCTTCAGTATTGGCAATATGTTTCTATGAATAATGTGGCCGTCATTTTCTCTTTTATTCACTTAAATATACATTTTCTGTTGATTTTATTTCAAACTAAGAAAGTAGTACCAAAACATAAAAAATCTGAAGTGATGCCAGGTATGATTGTGCTTGTGCAGATAAAGAGTTTATTTTATGAGTTTGGACAAGAATGTGACTGTTTTACTAGCACATTTTAGGCGATTTGTTAGTCTATCCCTTGCTCGAAGTTTTAGTCTATTTCTCCATATTTTTAGCTCCATTAAAAAATCAAATCAAATCTATCACATTTTAAGTTTAAGTAACATAAAGTCATACCGGCATCTTGTTTAAATTTTAAATGCGAGCCATCATAAAAGAAATTATTGAATTTGTTATCAGTTTCCTATCTTAAATATTGATATTGCTGATAGGTTCATTCGACCCTTCACTAAAATAAACCAAAAACAATAACAAACAAACAAAAATTGTAATAGACTAAATGAGGGTTATTAAGAGAGTAGTGGGTGTTTGTTTGTTTTTATTTAAAAAAAATCTGTTCAGTTTCGGGTTTAATTTTCATTTGCATAACATCATGTTTCAAGGTCTTTCTTTTTTGTTGCATGATGTGCTATAAAGCTTTTCGGCTCAACCAATTTCAAGCTTGGCCAACCAATAATGGAAATAATTGTGATAGCTGGAACTAAATTCATTGCAGAATGAAAAATAAAATAAAAACAAGTGGGCGAGATTGGGTGCAAAGACATGAAGTGTAAAAAGAAACTAAGCTGAGTAAGAGAAACAAAACAAAAATACATACGCTGGTAAACAAGGAGCCAATGACGAAACACAGAGGGAATTGAAAAGTCAAGGAGTCAATGGAAGAAACAAAATTATAGGAAAGGTTGAGACAATAGAATAAAATAAAATAAAAGACGTACAGAAATTGCAGCCGTAATCTTGAGTCAATGAATAATTCACATAGCTTTTCGACCAGCACATGGATCCTGTCAAACCGTCGGAAAAACTACGTCAGCATGTCTGAAAACTTTCAGTCTCTATGTTTTTATCTCGGTGAGGGATTTTATTTTATAACGGTGATGATCTCTGTGTCTTGTGTCAATAAAAAAAAGTAGCGAAGTGTTTTTTGTTTTGTTTGTTTTGTTTGTGTGTGTGTGTGTGTGTGTCATCGATCTGATCCGTCCTCTTAGACGATGCCATTAACTTGTCAAAAACAGACTCGGGACCTTCACTGTTAATGCCGGGATCATTATATAAATTAATAGGATTTCTTGGTGACAAAACGTAACAGAGGACCCGGGAAACAATGGGAGAGGGAGAGGGAGAGAGAGAGAGAGAGAAAGAGAGAGAGAGAATGGGAAGAGAGTGATAGAGAAAGACGGAGGATGCGAATAAGAGTCTGTGTGTGTATAAGAGAGAGAGAGAGAGAGAGAGAGAGAGAGAGAGATTGATAGCAGAGAAAAAAAAGATAGAGGAATATAGTAAGATAAAGAGATAATAAAAGTCAGTGCCAGAGAGTAGCATTGCTAGAGGGTAAAGTGAGAGCGAGTGAGAAGGGAGTATAATGAGGGTGAGAAAAAAGAATAAGAGAGAGGGAGAGTGAGAGAGAGAGAGAAAGAAAGAGAACGATCATCCGAGAGGGAGAGCTATAGAGACAGTAAGGCATACACACACATAATTAAATATATATATATATATATATACACACACACACCCACACACACACATATAGATCTAAACGGAGATTGAGAAATAGGCAGACAGAAAGACAGAGGGAGGGAGACAGGGACAGAGACATGGACAGAGAGACAGAGAGGCAGAGTAAAACAGAGACAGAGAGACAGAGAGGCAGAGTTACAGAGTGAGTGAAACCACCCTGAAAGACAGGGGAAGGAGGAGGTTGTTGTTAACCAGCCGAGTCCAATCAGCTGTAGTAGTGAGCGAGTCCCTCACTGTTGATAACGATGTTTGTTTTACAGCGAAGTGCTCCTCAAGGCTCATTACATCACGCGCCACGCGTTACCAGACCCGAGACACTGTCGGACTTTTTTGTCGAACGTTGGCCACCACCAGCACTCTACAAAAAGTTGTACAGTCTTCAGTTAACGGTTGTGTTCCACTTTTGGTTAACACTGATGCACTTATCGAAGCACAGACGTGAGACCTGTTCAGTAATAGTGCAATTGGCGTATGTGTATAGGCAGAAAAACGGATAATTGTTGTCCATAAAAAATAAAGCGGTTTATTGCGAATAAAGAATACCACGTAATATAAAATATATATTTTTTTTATAATTGCAAATGAAGCAAAATAATCATTTGGAATTTTATCTTTGCACTTTCTGTTCCTTTGGATATTGTTATGAAAGATCAGATTGATTTTTTGTATGAAATGAAGATTTCCCGTCTTCTATACAAAATTCTTTCTGACTGAGACTTAGGGGAAATGTAATCTCTAGCGCCACATCATTATCGAAGAAAAGAGTCGGGTGGAGAGACTGGATTCATAGGTTTTCTTTATATATAATATAGGAACCGATCTGATTTGAACACTTCTTGATGTAATATTACCAAGCCCGTCTCCCTTTTTAATGAGGCTTCGCCTACAAACACACACACACACACACATAATACATAAGTGTGTGTGCATATATATATATAAACACAGCGATTCTTACATAGACTTTATGTGTGAAGTACTAGTGACAGGTATTTTTACCATTGAGGATTCAAGCAAACACTGATACCATCAGAAATAATATGAAATGTTTTGAAGAGAAAGAAAATGAAATGCGTAAAATAAGCTTCTTAACAAATTGTATCGATTTATCAGTGCATAGAACCATTCTGTCTATCTGGCTTAACAACGATTTATATAGGCTCTGCATACCGTAGTCTTTGTCTTACTATTTATTTAACACTGTGACATTCATAATCTCTCACCTCTCTCTCTCTCTCTCTCTCTCTCTCTCTCTCTCTCTCTCTCTCTCTCTCTCTCTCTCTCTCTCTCTCTCTCTCATATCTATCTATCTAAATTATGTATGCTAACTATTCACTCTTTCTTTCCTATTTGCTTATCAACCATTCTTTCTAAAAAAAAAGTCTATATGTAATTATTTAGGGATTCATCTTGCTATAATGTTATTTTCCACTCTTTTTACCCCCTGACTCTTTTTAAGGTTGTTTGACAATGAAATATTTATTTCATTCACGCACAGCTTCTTTTCTCATTTTTTTCCAGAATAATAATTCATATGTAGGCCTACATATACATAAACAATCTTTACGATAAAGTTTGTTCCTTTCCTTTTATAATTTGCACATCTAGTGTCCAACCATTCTCTGCATCAAGTATCGTATCAACTTTTACCCTATTCTCCCTAAAGCCTGATGTCAGCTTCGTTTGATGCCAAGCCTATTCTAAAATGCATTATTCTCGACAAAGCCAAACGAAGTCCCTGCTCAATTACAATCGGGGAATAGCCAAGACAGTTGGATTACACTTTCAGATAAATGACACTGAATGTTTTTTTGCCGGAAAAAAGAGTGTAATTTTTGTTTCAGATTGCGGACAAAACTTTCCCAGAATGCAATTTATCTTGTATTTAAAAAAAATGTGGACATTTGAAAATGAGCGTCGTTTTGGCAATCTAACATTTGATGTCAGGACAATTTTAAAAAATGGATTAGTTTAATTTCTATTTATAATTATATGTATATTGCCATTGCTATAGGCATACATAAAAAAAAAATTTCCTTTACGTCTAAGATATTGTATTGTTTCATTTGACAATTATAAAAAGAATAGATTAGCTCTTTTTTTATAAATAGAATATAGTTTTGAGGAAGTATCGATTTTCATAATGTTGAATGTCATATATATTTTTTTTTGTTTGTCTGTTCGCATGACTGTCTGTCTCTTTCTATTTACCTGTCTGTTTATACCTTTTTTTCACTACAAAAATGTATATAAATCCGTACGAAACAAAATCTACCGTGCCGTTTAATTCAATCAACAAGCATGCTCTTAAATGTAATTTTGTAGAGTATGATGAGACAACCAATTTGTACGTACTCAACTGCGTTCTACATTAAACTAAAAAAATACAAAAATACTTTGAATATTAAAAGCTACGATAACTTAAACTACTGTTTAAAATTACATTGAAACGTTCAGGGTTCGATTAAACGAAGGAAAATTGCCTTCATGAATCAGTTTAGCTTTGTCCTGAACAAACAAGGCAGTGATAATAATATTATTAAGAGTATGTACCAAAGCAACTGTGCATTTCTTGTGTTATAAAAACTAATGTAAAACGTACGCCCGTAAAGCAAAAAGACGCACAAAAATGAACCTGCTAATTCATTGGTCACGTTTGTTATCCTCATTGGCCCTCGTGTATTGAAACATGGCTGATTAGCAGACTCTATACTAGGGATTGGGACAAGAATACTTATTCGTCTACGCATGTATGTTTGATAGTAGTAACGTCAAGACTTGCCGAAATTTAAGAAATAAGGATTGATAGTAGTAGTAGTAGTAGTAGTAGTAGTAGTAGTAGTAGTAGTAGTAGTAGTAGTAGTAGTAGTAGTAGTAGTAGTAGTAGTAGTAGTAGTAGTCGTCGTCGTCGTCGTCGTCGTCGTCGTCGTAGCAGCAGCAGCAGCAACAGCACACTAGAAAATGGACAACAAGTACAGTGTTTATTTAGAAATGAAAAAAGGAAAGAAAGACAAAAAACTCCCAATTCTATTTACAATTAAGTTGTTGGTAGGAAATTGTTTTATTTCTCTTCCTGGATGCGTAATTGTGTGTCACACTTGATCAAACCATTACTGCGCAGAATATTTTCGGACAAAAAAGGCAATGAAGGTTATTAGTAATGATTTTGTAACAATGAGAGAGAGAGAGAAGAGAGATATATATATATATATAGAGAGAGAGAGAGAGAGAGAGAGAGAGAGAGAGAGAGAGAGAGAGAAGCCCGATACTCTTTGTTTATGAAATTTAATTCGCCTTTTTTAAGTCAGTTGGACCAACTTTGATGGTCTTCTACGTGTTTGGGGATTGCAAGATTGTGTTTTTTATAAAAAGTTTTTTGTTGTTGTTTCTCATCCATTTCAGTTCTATTTCAAACACGTTTCTGAATGATATGTTTTATACTCGGTGTCCAGTATTCAGAAGCCACAAACTGTATATTCGTTGATTTTTCAAAAGTTGATTTTGTGAAATTATTTTTAACATTTTAATTTGTTTTGGTACCAAGCTGGTATTCCATTGAGTGCGTTTTGTATTCACCGCCTTCATAAAACTAACTTTGAATATACTTGGTGCCGTCTTTGTTTGTGAGTGGAAAAATGTTTCTTTCGGTTCATCATTGAAACAACTAAGACTAAAATCTCACACATAAAATGCTTACAAAAAACGGGAGACTTGTACAACTAGTCATCATCAAGCACATTTAGTTAGCCTATGCTTAATATTTATTTCCAACTATTATATACTGAATGTGTTGCATACGTTAAAATAGCCATCGTCCTAACAGTTCATACAATCATGGTGTAAATTAGGGTCCATGTCAGTGTTGGCGTTTTTACGCTATAGAATTTTTGGTTATGTCCATTACTCGATTCTGACGTCTTTTGTGAGAGCTGATGCTTGTACGATTCTGTGGTTGGTGTGTGAGAAAACAGCAGCTGCAAACCTTGCGCTCGCATGGAGTACAACCACTGGGTGCGCCGTTTACAAAGGCCACATGTATAACTATTATTCTAATCGCCCTGTAAGTTATTTTGGACTTGGGATAAAAACACCGGGGGGAGGGGGGGGGGGGGGGTTAACAAACGCGTCCTCGAATTTGGTGGTTATTTTGGATTCAGTTGGTTTATTTAAGAGATCTTTACAAGAAAGCCTTATCACATCCTTTGTGAATGTATTTCTCTACAGTTTGTAACATTCACCTAATAAATCGACAATATATTTCCTTCTTTCGTCAAACATTTTATAGTCATAGGTTAATATTATTATTTTTTTAATGGATAACCAGCTTGTAATTTTTTTTTAATCAATATGTCGATCTGAAAACGAATACTTACTTTTCATCTATTCTATCAGGGCAATATTTTACTTTGCCACTCTGCATCTTTGTAGAAAAATCCCTTGCCAAAGAAAGAAAAATCAATTCAAAATTTTATCTTTTACTTATGTTTGTAACAGGAAAATTGGCTTCGATAGAAGAGCTCTTGTGGTCATGGACGGGGGAGTGGGGCTATAGCGATCATGTGCCGGTTGAGCAAACCTCATTGAAAGCATCTCCTTTACAGTTTATTGACACAACCTGCATCGCTCTACTGTTACGGCTTTATAAGCCTTGTACGTGTAATGTTTGTCTATCTCTTGGGGATTGATCTTTTTCATTGCAAATTTACAGAAAGTCTATGTAAATCTCATATGATGCTGTGCGAAGCTTTCCCATCTTTTATTTTATCCAATTAAATTTGTTTCATCCTTGCCATTAACAAGCCGTATCATTTTCAGTTTAAAATGTTGAAAGATATAAGAACATTGTATGAGAAAATTCATTTTAACCCTCTCACAGGCATAGTCGTGCTAAATGCGTTGAGTTGTGAAATTGCTGGGGTTGTTTTCAGATTTGTTTTAAAGATCATATAAAATGATAGAATGTCAACTTAATCCATTGATAAACTTTCGTTTCGGTGTAAAAGACTGACTTTGTTTCTCATCTGTCGCTTTAGGGAGTATTCCTATCGTATAATATTTTTTGTTTTGTTTTCCCAAAAATTTTAAATTCATATTTGTCTTTAACTAGACATGTATTTCATTAAATATGTATCAAGACAAAAATGTTTTAAAACCTAAATAGTTATTAAATCAAAATTGATGTTTTTCTGTTTAATTTTAGCTGAAGCCATTCTCTTTTACGTTAAAATTTCACTCTGAGTTGGGGTTTTATCCAAGTTACACCCCCCCCCCTCTCTCTCTCTCTCTCTCTCTCTCTCTCTCTCTCTCTCTCTCTCAGTTCAATTTTTGTGCTTCTAAGACTATTATCTTGTAACAAAGTAATGAGATGCTTTATATAAATTTATTATTACATTCAACCTCTAAATTTCGGTACGCGACAGCAGCCGTGAATAACAGTGTTGTTGTTTTTTGTCTAGCGTTGTCAGAGAAAGTTTGATATGAGCGAGTGAGCTTCAAACAAAGGCACACAATGAAAAGAAATGTTCAATCGTGCGGAACCTTACTTTAGACCTGTTGATGCAAGGAAACACATGCAATCATTGACAGGAGGGTGATTAAGTGTGCATGCAGTTTAGATTGTTAAGTAAATAGTTAAGAGACAAAGATAGAATCACGAATAACGATTATCAATAGGTAGGCTACATAGAGGGGGGAAAAAGACTGGCAGACTGACAGAAACAGACAAACCGGGAGAAGGTGACAGAGATGGTACTGATAAAGAGAGACAGAGAGGAAAGAGAGTCAGGCAGAGAGAGAGAGAGAGAGAGAGAGAGAGAGATAGAGAGATAGAAAGAGACAGTCAGAGACAGACAGGCAGATGGTGAAGGTGAAAAGAGAACAATAAAAACTGTAGAGAGTAGACATCAGTCATTTACGTAAAATGTTTATAAATAGAGAACTTGCTTGGAAATATTTTGTTATCGTCCTTCTCAGGAGCTCAATGTATTTTTAGGGCTAGTTATCTCGTCATGTAAGCCATTTTTTAAATTCTATTTTAAAATTCTGCATACGAATTATTATTATGTTCTAGTCTAAACAGTCAAAAGCAAAATTCTTCGGTTTCACCTAGTGAAACACATCCTCTCTTTCTGTGGAAAAGAGTCGTGTAATAAAGGCTAAAAAAACATTATTATAAACCAAAATTATTTTTGTATTAGAAATCCCTGCTAGCGAAAAAATATTTTGGAAAAAATATTTAATTTCAGTTATGTGGCAAAGGTTGAAATTAGAGTCGAAACTTCGGGGACTCAAATTAAGTTTATTGCACCTGGAATTTTCGTAACATCTGTCTAATGTTTCTGTAACTTTTGATGAGAGGTTTAGGGTGATTCCTTAGTTACTGAATATCCTGAGGTTCAAATGCTAAATGGTTTAGACCTACTTCCACCCATCCCTGTTTGCAACTTATAATTTCAAAAGAACATAAAAGTTGAGATAATCGATGCCTCCTTATAGGGACTATAAAATAGACCTACTCGTATCATTTTTATTCATAAGTTATCCAAATTTCAAAACAAAAATTTATACAAGTATTTTTAAGATCCTTACATCGAAGAATGTTTAATGTTTAGCACATGCTTAAAATAAACAAGTATCAACATATGACGTTGTCAAGAAAATTTTAAGTGTAGCAAAAGAACGTTAAGAGAGAAGGGAAAAGAAAACCTAAAATTGTTCGTTCAAAAAACAAGTCTTGTTATATTTTTTTAAACCTTTTTTAGACTAACCACTATTTATATGCACGTCTGTTCGGCTCTTTGTAGTACAATAGTAATAATAATTTTTTTGGTGGACGAACCGGCGGTTGACTTCTGGTAGTTCAAATACGAGCTACTCGAAAACGTTTACACTTCCCTTCTGTTTTATCATAGGACTTAAAATCCCAGAGTGACATTCTGGTTCTGATATAACAACAGAACTCACTTCAGTGTATTAATAGTATGTCTCGATAAGAAACCCACTGCGAGAATAGGAATTGATCTCCTGTCATCATAAATTATACAAATCATCAATAGAATGCTTCTGCCTTTGGTAGTAACTGATATAGCCTGTTCTGATTCTTTCCTATTGGTCTACCAACTGCAACATATTATGCTCTAGCCAATGCATACCTTATTCTTATAAAGGAAAAAATCAATGCCGAGGCTAATCATAAGATAGGCGACGTTTGCAGTCGCCACTCTACCAAAGGGCGGCTCGTATTAATTACCCTTACTGGCCAATTCACTTACCCGGTAGTGAACGTTTATGAGATTGGTTCTGTTTGGTTTCGTGGTTTCTTAACTTCCTTGACCAAGAGCTAGGCTATTAAGCAAATTGTTCCCAAGACTAGGACTAGCTTTACAGAGACTGGGCGGGATACCAACATTGCAACATTCACCCATTCTACTGAAACCGTCCAGATGAAATCAAAAGTCTCTTTAATAAAATGATGTTTTTTTTTTACTTTTATAAAATAGTTCCATTTCAAATGTAGAGCGATATATTAAAACTTAACATGAGTAGGCATTAGACGTAGTCCGGTTAAATAAATAGCAGAAATAATTCAGAGCCAACTGCAATCATAACATGTTATTATAATCGCCAACAGTAAGACCCGGTGTTATCACTTTTAGTTTTACTTTACATGATGCGAGATATACAGTGTTTATTTTCCCCCTTTGCTACATGTTTTTTTTTAAATTTCAATACAATACAAACTCCGAAGCCAGTAAACTGAAAGGCATTGCTACGATGGGGTTAAGGCAATAACTAAGACACACCTGTTTAAAAAAGAAGTGACATGTAATAGCTAAAATGAATGCGAAATAAGACAATACTGTTCCAAAGAATTTTAAAGAACATCACCCAATTTGTGGTCAACGTCCTGAGACGTCCTGAGACGGACACAGAAAATGTTCCAGACAGTCAAAGTTATCAAGATTACCAGTGCACTTACCTTCCTTTACCTCTGATATCGATTCCCGTGTTCTCAAGGTGTTTATCTCCACGCTAACTTGAAATATTTATTTTAAAACAACGGGAGTCACCACAAATAACCGTATTTTTACGTTTATTGTTTTTTTTACAACAAAAGTTGGAAGCGCTGAAAAAATGTAGTGTTATTTGTCTTGGCGATTCCTGAATGCACGCCAAGAAATGTATACACAGCTGTTATTAAAATCCTTTGGGTGCCTCGACTGCCTCCTGGTTGTTTGACATTGATGTCAGTTTAGATTAACAACGAGTTGATTAGGAATCAGAGCTCCTCCATTATGTCCGCTCGCTCATTACTATCAGAAAAAGTGAGGAGATCCATGGCCAACAGTCGCACGCGCGCTGGTGGTGGAGTGTGAGTGACCGTGGCAGATTGTGCAGGGCGATAGGCTGCGCGTGAGACGAGACTGCCTGATGAGGCGCACAACATTGTTCCAGCATGAAGCCTGGTAGATGGTAGCCCTCTTGGTGAAGACGCAGAAAGCAGGGTCATCGAAAATGAAGTCGGCCCTTAGTTAAAGTCAGAACATGAAGCAGTGAGTAGTGTAGAGACATTTACACTCAGCAAAAAATCCAAACGGATAGGTAACTCCCCCCTCCCTCTCTCTCTCTCTCACCCCCCCCCCCCTCTCTCTCTCTCTCTCTCTCTCTCTCTCTCTCTCTCTCTCTCTCTCTCTCTCTCTCTCTCTCTCTCTCTCTCTCTCTCTCTCTCTCTCTCTCTCTCTCTCTCTCTCTCTCTCTCTCACTAGATCTTTAAATTCATATACACCTTCGATATTGTATGTCTGCTTAAAACTTTTGTGCTGGAAGATTCTCTCCCCTATGACTTATTTCAAGGTAACGAACAATTCTTCACTCCTGCAAGAGGGTTATCAAAACACAGCCGCTGTTCAGGAGGAGTCATTGTGTATGTGAGAAATTCTGTACCTGATTTTGTTGCAGAGGTTAAAAACGACCTGGACAATCTCATCACATTGAAGTTTAACTTACTCAATGACTACATTCGTGAAATTATTTTTATTTCAGCTTACATTCACCCATACCGGTCGCCTTGTTATGCAATCTTCATGATGAAAACCGGAATTCAAATCTTAGAAGACTACGCGTGTCGACTCAAACTGTTATATAAAGACTCTAGCTTTATTTTTGGTAGTGATAACGCTTGCACCTAAATTGCACAGCCCTTGTTGGAGTCAGATGTATTTGGAGTCAGATGTATTGGACAAACTTCTTGGTGACAACATTCCATCCACTGTTCAGTCCGGTAACTTAAAAAGACAATCACAAGACATAACACCAAATGCTTTTGGCAAAGTATTATAGACATGTGCACTCAACTTTAATTAGTTATTCCAAGTGATATGACGGCTGGAGATGCCTTCACTTTGTCTCCACGTATGGAAATAGGTGATTGGTTATTTCTGCGTGCCTGAAGCTTTGTTCAATTTCGATGTACACCATTGTGTTGATTAATGGCACATGCTAGTCTCACTTTCAATACCTTGTGATCCGAGTCAGACTTTCAGAAGAAAAAGATGATTATGTAGCCGGTAAAAGTCATGAAAAAAAAAACAGTGTGTGGTCAGGGGAACAGCCAAAGTTTAATATCACCGTTAGGACAAGCAACTTTAGAGAATCTTACCAAACTATTAGACACAAATATGGACCTTGCTGTTGACATTTTCACTACTATGCTTTGCGATTGTGCCCTTGCCATAAAAAAAACTATAACAACTAGTCGTGGAAACTCACTTAAAAGATCAAATTGGTTTGATAAAGAGTGCCTTGCGAGTAAGAAAAGAGTCAGGAACTATCTACGTGAATATCGTAGAACACTGAAACAGCTCCATAAACTTAACTACGTAACACTCAGAGCTCAGTATTTATAATAAGACTCTTTTGAAAGAGAAAAAAAAATGTCTGTAGTCATCAAATAAGAGTACCTTAAAAATAAATCCACCTTTGGGCCAGAAGTGAAATCAATGCTACCTAGGAAAGTTACTCAAAACAATAATTATAAAGATTGATCCGTGGTATACTTTCTTTAGAGGCATTTTCCAGTTAAATAACACAGATCCACCAATCTGCTTAGATGTGCTAACTCCATTTCACCAAGAGATAGGATCATATATTGAAGATAATTAATAAAGAAACAGAGGATGCTGAAGAAGGGGGCCATAGATTAGGTTAAAGCTGGAAAATCTCCGGGGTCTGACCAAATCCTCAACGGATTGTTGAAATGCGGTATGTCACATTATATCACTCCTCAAGGTTGCATTTCAAAACATTTTTGACATGCGCTTCTAAACATTTTGAATCGAAACGGGGTCTCAGGCAAACTACTGAATGCCGTAAAAAGACTATACAATCCAGTGTTATCAGCCGTAAAAATAACTTCGAAATATCAGAATATTTTGAGTGCCATGTTGGCGTTAGAAAAGGTCGTCTCAAAGTCCACTACTCTTCTGCATATTCATCACATAATTGTCACTCAATATAAATATAAAATGCAAGAATGCTATCCAGTTTCTACCAGATAAACAGATAATACATCATCTTTTATTCGCCGATGGCGCAATGCTTGTTGCTGACACCGTAACAGAACTCCAGCAAAAGCTTGTTACGATAAGCCTACACAATCAGACTTCAAGATTGGGACTATCAGTCAATATTGATAAAACCAAAATATTCGTTTTTTAGAAAAGGGTGTTACCTAAGTAAATATAAAAACTGAGTTTATGGAAATACACCACTTGGAACAGAATGCACGTCTGGTATGAGCTTCACAAAGTGCACTTCAATGCTAGTAAGCAAGGCCAAACAGAAAAGTTATGAATTAACAAACCGTCTGAGAGCTTTAAAGTGTCAGTATAAAAAAAATATCGTTTAAACTCTATCCTATGCCAGTGGGCTATAAGGTACTCGTGATTACACAGAAATAGAGCAAGTCCACACTACCACCACCATACGCTTTTTAAACGTATCAATTCATTGCTCTTCAATGGAGAGACAGCTAGGTTTCTACGTCACATTAATATTAAAATGCGATGCTTAAAATATTGCTTAAGACTGATAAAAATGCCAGGCTCTAGGATATACCTAAACAAGCCTATCAGTGCTCAAAATAATTGAATGAAAAGAATTGTGAAATATTCATTAACTGATATAAAACATTTGTTACGGTATGTGTAAGTGGATTTAATTTTTTCCCCCTATTTGTTTTTTTTTTTTTTGTTTTTTTTACTCCTGACTTGCTTTTGCTTTTATGGTTTATTCAGCTGATTTTGTTATTGCGTTATTTACTTTTTGACCCTTTTAGTACGATTAATGACCCTATTAGGCTTTAAACAGTTCACTAAAAGAGGCTGCGTGTATTTTTTTTAAAAGTAATATTCTCACAACCACTGATTTAATTTTGCTGAGTCCACTTAAGGATCGATACCTAGCTAATTTATATTGCACAACTCTGAAGGTTCGTTGATACAAGTCAATGTAGCCTACATCTATCCCTTTCATTCTCCCTATTGATGTTGCATGCTTAAATGGGTCTATTAAATATGTTGAAGTTTAACTTAATTAGCTAATGATTATTTCCTATTTTCGATGAATAAATACGCTTTTAGATGATTACAGTACAATATGAAAAAAAAGTTCACAATAGTAATTCACTTATAATAAAGTACATACAATGGGAACATTTAACGGGAGGTTTTTTTTTTCTGTTGTACCTATAAGGTCCCATTGGGGAAACTTGCAAACTTAAAACAACGACACAGAGGCTGAGCGTGACAAGAGAAAGGCAGATGGAGATAAAGAGAGAGAGGGAGAGAGAGAGAGAGAGAGAGAGAGAGAGAGAGAGAGAGAGAGAGAGAGAGAGTGGTGGTTGATTGATTGATTGATTGATGTTTATTGATTCGTGGGGCTTCTCACCCTATACAAACATGACGAGCTAGGATTTAACAATGTGAAAGAAAAGGGAAACAGAATGGTAACTTCACTTTCGATTTTTGAAGCTTTTGATTCTTAGTTACGTACTATACGGTTAATGCCCTTTGCGCATGATGGAAGCTTCGGTAATTATATAATAAGGACATAGTGAATTAAAATCATTCCATGCTGAAAAAAAATGTAAAATGACATATTAAACATCATCATTATTATTTTCATTTTTATTATTATTATCATTCCTTATTATTATTATTATTATTATTATTATTATTATTATTATTATTATTATTATTATTATTATTATTATTATTAATGCGTTGTAAATGGTGTTATAATTTAAAAGGGCTCTTTGGTGATTTCCATAGGGGGTCTACCGACTGATAAAAAATCAATTTATTAAAATCGTATTGGATCTAAGGAGGCCTGTATCAATAAAGAGCGTCTTGATCTAGCTTTAGAAGAGTCTTAATCGATCTTTTTTTTCTCATTTTCTATTATTGTGAGTTTTAACGGTATAAAATTCTAGATCGATAATTTATTCATAGGCCTATATTTAGATTAAGATCTAGATTAGATTCTGTGTCTAATTTAGCCTGGATTCTAGAATCTATATAAAATTTTGAAGTTCAGAAATTTAAACCAATAAGGTCTGAACCAATGATAGAGGTGAACTCAACCAATGATAGAGGTAAACTCACAGTTCCTTATCTCTTGGGAATGTGGAGAACAATTGTCCTTTGCGGTTCTCTTTGGAAAAAAAAAACATTTTTACAGTTGATAGCACCACAAAATATGCCAAAATGTACAGTTATAGCTTTACAAGCTCTCAGAGTATCCTTTGTAAACTCAAGGAGTTGAACGTCTTCCCATTACGGTAATGACTTTAATCAAACTGAAGAGAGCAAGTCGACTGTTTCCTGTTATGGTCGCACTAAAGGGACCTGTATGAACAGATAATGGTAATGGTAATGCAAAATAATCGCTAAACTTTAATCTCTTTTCGGGGAATCGAAGCATTATTCCCAAGTAGAATCCTGTCTGAATATGGCTATTGGCTTACCACCAGCAGTCTCCCAAACGAAGGGAGATAACTCGTTCTAAAATGCCAACAACAATCAAAATGGTATTCTTGCATTATTTCCCCTGTCGTGTATTTCATTATTTTAGCAAAAATAAACAAGCATTTTATGATATAAATCGTTTTCACAAGGGAGAATAATTAAAACACAACCAAAACCAAACAAAAAACAAAAAACGTCGCCCTTATATTTACACTCATGTCTTATGACCTTTGTAGTTCTTTCAAAGTTCACCTGTAGATAATATTAGATTCCCAGGCCGCAATGCTCTGACCAATAAATCAGTCATTGAACGAGTCGTATTAACATAATAACTTTGTGTGCCTTTTTTTCAATCGCCTATGCTTGGTACACAAATGGGTTTATTAACGTGTGGGGGTACATCAAAATACCGAACGTTAGTCTTATTGGAAACTTACAAATTTTAAGACAAAGTGGGTATTCCTTTCAAAGAGAGATTACACGTTTTAATAGTGACTTGAGCAATTTTTGTAAATGACATGTATTTCATGATGGTGACTGCTTTTGTATTCCGTTCAAGTACTTACTGATAAATAATGTACGTGGACTTCGACAAAGTATGCATCGGCTGGACATCATATTCTTATCATGATTATTTTATCCCTGTAGTTTTATTGCTATTATATTAGTATTAATGCTTTCTAATTTTCCTCTAATCATTCTCCTTATCTAGCCTTAGTTGTGATAAAAATTGTGCAATGTCGAATACCTTTTCAGAGATTTTTTGGAAAATGTATGCCTAGTGTAAGAAGAGGTTATGGATTATAAGGCTATCGATTTTGGAAGCCCATGGAGATAATGACCCATTTCTATTTTGCATTACATTATGGATGGTGTGTTTATTAGCCCGACTTCAAATGTGCCTGATTTTCATGAAATTTTAAATGAAATAAAAAAGTTATACCGTAAAAATTAAATTTTCTACTTCTTATATAAATATGAATGTTTGACTGGATCTAATAGTAATATCTTTTACATAAGTATCTAGAATAAAACATTTTGTCTGCATTAAATAAAACTACACTCTTGTTTTTACAAGAGAGTAATATGTCATCTTACTTGTCCCAGATTTATTGTCCTATCTTCTAAGAAATATTTAACATGATACATGTGTTTGTGAATCAGATGCTTACCATTTGTGGGATTATGTTTTCCCTCTGTTGATATTTGTTTTAAAAAAAAGAGCCAATGCTAAGAACTTGTGAAAAACATTTTGTCTGTTTTTCCCTCTCCATCAAATGTTGTCTCTAGTAGGCTACCAGGGTATGTTATAAAAAGTACCTTATGATTAAGATTTGTTTAAAAAAAAGAGCCAATACTAAGAACTTGTGAAAAAAATTTCTGAGGTGCACAATGTGTCTTTTTGCAGAAGTGGAAAGTTTCAAGGCAAATCACAAATGCCATTTTCAAGTTGTGAAGGCATAATGTAACCTAACTAGAGCTAAAGAAGTTCTTCTGTGTGACAGCTTTTTATTAGACAAGTTTTTAATTCAACTCATATCTAATTTCCGCCTAATATTTTTTTGGATATGGAACAAAAAACTTTTAGATTGATGATTACCAATAGTACCATGCTAGATTGATTTCAGACCACAATGAGAAAAACAACAAAACAATAACACATCTTTTGTATTTTGAATTCATTGGTTTATCAAAACAAACTATAAACTATTTTACATAAGGCAAAAAAACTCAGTCACAAAAAGGTTGAGTGAATTATGTCAACAAAGCATTCTGAAAAAAAAAAAAGAACAACAAACATTGTGCACACAAAAAACTGCATTTCTTTTTACACAAACTTTGTACATCTGTTAAGGTCCAACTTTCATAATGTTACCTTTACTTTCTTACTTTCTTCCTAATGTCTTTTCCCTCCATCCAATAGGTGAAAATTACAGAAAAGAAGTATAAATAAAGATTTGCATTATTCCACTTTGTCAAACTAACTATTAAAAAAAAACAAGCAAACAAAAAACTGACCATGTCTATAGCATGTTAGTCAAAGCAAAACAACAATGTTTGTTGTGTAAATTCTTGAACAGCCAGTGACTTCTTCATTAGAGATCAATTCAAGCTAAACAAACACAAATTTTAGAAAAACATTGGTGTATACTGTCAAAATACTACTTTGTTTTTTCTTACCTGATCTTGAGCAATATCTGGAAGGCTTTTATAATAGTACTACATAATGTGTTTTTAAAATTTCTTTAATTTTCATTTAGCATGGCAGTAACTATGCACTTTAAAGAATTTTTAAATTTCTTAAATTTGCTCTGAAATATCATTTGAAAAAATTTAAAGAAACTAAAGGCAGATTGTAAATGCGGGCAAAACAATAATAAAACGTTTCTTTGTCACCTTTTGTGCTGAGAAGAAAATTGATGTACATGTACATGTATTAACCTATTTAATACCAAGCCACACAAAATAGCAACATTTTCTATACAAACTATAACAGCAACGATAGATCACTACATGTCAAGAAAAATCACATTTCCATGAGGAAAAAAGGAGAAAGAAGAAATTTTTATGTCAATGTGCTTTTAGTTAAAGGAAAAAAACAACTAACTTAATTTATTGAAAAAAAAAACAACGGAACTGGTCTGAGAGGGATATGAGACAGTTGTTGTGAACAGCCTGGCAAAAATGTTATGAGCCTTATATACATGTAGAAGTAAACAATTACTCGACAAAGTATTTCTAAGAAATTTACAATGTTTGAAAAAAAAAAATAATGGAGTCCAAAATTGCTTGAGAGTGGTTGGAGAGCAGTAGGGAGAGAGTGATAGAAAAGTGTTTGGTAACCCGGTACAGGGACAGACAAAATTAAAATGGCTAAAATTATGACAGGTTTTCCTTATTATAAAAAGTCAGTGAGTCACACTATACCAGATTTCATTACCTAACAATCTACACTACACTACATTTTCTTGTTAATACAAATATTTCCCAAACATGCCTTTTTTCTTTTAACTTTTAAAACTTTACATGAGCCAAAAACAGGAGAAAAACTTGGAGAAAAACTCTAGTTCTACCTTTGGAGATTCGTTTCCTGAGAAGAATCTCAAATCGTTCATTTTTTTTTTTAAATTATTAAATGCTGTAGATGGAGGAAAAAATTGCTATTAAAGGTTAATGTCATGGTCTTATTATGATCTTATACCTTTTCACCACCATCTAATTTAATTTTTTGAAAATCACAATTAGGAGCAAGCAAAATTGTCATGGAAATGCTCATAATCATAATTCAATAAATTAGTAAAAATGATGTAAATGGACATGCTGTTTCATTGCTTGTGCAAACTTGTAATAAAAAATGTGTGTGTGAGTGTGTGTGTGTTTTGAGGAGGGGGGGGGGGGGGGGGGGCGGATGTAAAAATGGAATCTGATGTTGAAAGACACAGAGAGAGAGACAGAGACACAGAGAGAATGAGAGAGAGAGAAAGAAAGAGAGAGAGAGAGAGAGAGAGAGAGAGAGAGAGAGAGAGAGAGAGAGAGAGAGAGAGAGAGAGAGAGAGAGAGAGAGAGAGAGAGAGACAGAGAGACAGAGACAGAGACAGACAGACAGACAGAGAGACAGACNGAGAGAGAGAGAGAGAGAGAGAGAGAGAGAGAGAGAGAGAGAGAGAGAGAGAGAGAGAGAAAGAGAGAGACAGACAGAGACAGAGTGAGAGAAGGATAAAGAGAGAGAGAGAGAGAGAGGGAGAGGGAGAGAGATAAAGTGTTTGGTTCAGAGACAGATTGGTTCATCTCAGTAAAACTAGTCATAATTCACGTCCATGTGTATGTAAATATCTATGTTGGGTTAGTTTAGATTTTCCATTGTCTAAATTCTTGATCAGTCTCAATTCAAACTAAACCTAGACTTAAACATTATGTTTTCAAAGTAATAATCAATATAATACAAAACATAATTTCAGTCCAGAACAGGGTCTAGTATTTAAAAAAGGAAAAATAAAGGAATAAACAAGGACTCCATTTGATGACAACAAGGAAAATCTATACAGCTGTATGTTCTGAAAATAGTATTTATAGCCAATGGGTATTATACAGGTGTTTTGGGTTTTCCATTAGGATCCAAGGTCGAACCGATAAAACTATACTAAACACAATTTCTCTTTCTCAGATCAGCATTGCGCTCCAAGTTTTTTAAATGGTATTCATGATTAAAAAATATTCAGGATGACTGGATCATTTTGGAATTGTTACACGTTCAGTATCTTTCAAATAAATCAAACACATATTTTGATTAGAAGGAGTAGAGTATCTTTTTGTAATAATATCATTCACAGACTTAAGTTTAAATTTTTTCTATTATTTTTCTTATTTAAAGCGTGGCTGCATAAAAAAACACACCTTGAATAGGTCTATATCAAATAAAAAGAAAAATTGAATACCCCTAATACCCCATCATTAAAATTCGCAAAGAAATCTGAGTATAAAGAAATTGCCTATAAACAATTTCAAGTCTGTTTTAAAGAGATTTTAATGTCTTAATTTGCCTATTTCAACAATAAAATATGCCTATTAAATTTGAGAAGTTTTCGGAAACTTTTCTACTTTGCTAAAGATTTGTAGCATTTCCCCATTAAAAGGGCTAATAAAAATTTAATGTTAGTCAAAATAGGCTTATGTATGCCATTTGAAAATTTGACAATCATGAAAATAGAGAGATTAAGCTTATTGCTTTAGGATTAGAGATTGGTATGACTAACAAAATATACAAAAGTAATTCACAGTAAATGGCATATTTTTCAAGGTTGCATAAGATTTCCACCAAATATGACAAATCCCGTTTTAAAAAATAAGTCATATTTCATATTTTTATGAGATTTAAAAACATCTCAGCAGTTGATTGTAAACAGATATTGAAGTCTACACGTACAAAAAAAAAAAAAAAAAAAAAGAAAAATTTTAAATATTGCTTGAGACCTCAGTATGGCAGAGAAAAGGCAATTTTGTAGAAAAGGAGTGTTTCCAAAAGAAAGGATTTGTCCATCTGTTAAAAAAAATAAAGTCATGCATATAGCAGAGACAAGTAGCCTTCAAAATATCAAATATGGCTAAACATTGTTGGTGGCGGAAAATCTTTTTATCTTAATCATTCCACAAAAAAATACAAAATTGTTTAAATGTGCTATATATATATATATATATAAAACACATTTTTCACATTCAAATTACTTTTCTTCAGAAGAGAAAAGAAAAGGGAGTACACATTTTCAATTGACAGGTTTGTCTAAAAACCTCTAAGAGATTTACTAGCAAAAAAGTGAACAACAATTGCTGGCGGTGCAGATCTTCCATATCCATTACAACAAAAACAAAGACAAATTTGGATTCATGCTGACTATTCATAAATCTGTGATATGGTAGGGCTGACCTCCAGCCACTGCTTTCTTGTGATTTGATAAAGGGGATGAGGCAGCAGCAGCGTAATGAGACAGTGGTCGCTGGGGTAGGGGTGGGGGCGGGCCCAAGGATGGTGATGGTGTGCTACGATCCCCTGGAACATCCGTGTATAACTGTCTATGGCTGAGGGGAGGAGGGGGTGTTGGGCCCTGTCTCGAGGAGGATGGGCTGTAGTTGTTAAGGAGATCATTGTCGAGGTAGCCTGAGTAATGGTGGTGATGGTGGTACGGGGGTGGTCGGTCCTGGCTTCTGCCAGGGTAGGCTGGACTCCCAACTCTCCCGACACCGTTGACAGCGCTATGGGTGGGACTGCTCTGAGCGCTGTGCTGCATCAGGTGTTGGTAGGCCGGGTTACCTGCTCGACTATGGCCATAGTGGGCGGGACTACTGTGGGTGCTGCTGCCAGCACTGGATCCATTGACCAGAGACATCGCTGGGGAGGGATGGAATGATGGAGAGGGAGGTGTGGCTCTGCTCAGGCTCTTCAAATGTGTCCCCTGAGCTGCCTGACTGTCTGTGTAGTGGTGAGATTGGTTATGCAATGGATAATGCCCGCCAATATTGTTGTAGTGACCGTATGAAGGTTCCTTGACTGATGCTAAGTGTGTGGTGTGAACTGGACTCCCATGGATGCTACCCTGGCTCCCACCATAAATTACTTTCAAAGACGGCGAATTTCGCTTAGCCATTATCAATTTCAAACAATGGCATCCACAGATCAAACACTGTTCTCTGGAGTGTTTGGAGAAAAAAAAAACATCGCTGAGATCCAAAGAAACTTTCCATGTCGTATAATTGCATTTTCCATTAATCAAGCCGACAACATACAATTCAAAATACCATGCATAACTAAACTGACAAGGCAATTTTTTTTTTTAATCAATGACGTTCTTGTTTCTTTAATTGTTGTTGTTTTTCCAACATTGTCCAGTTACTCTTATAGAATAATAGATCGAACAGTAAATACCACTGTATTTATCCTAAACGACCAATAACTATCATGGTTGGTAAAAACACCGTAGTTTGTGTACGCGGACATGGATACAGGTATTAAGGATTGGAACTCATGTTTACCTAGTTTAATGCAGTTTGTTACAGATGATGGCGTAAATTTTACCATTTTACTCTGGAGTTTATAATAATGTAGATGTTGGATGAGGAAAAAAACCAGTAAACGCTTAGTTCAATGTTGGAAATGATGACTTAGTATGCTCTAGATTGAATGTAATATTTAATATCAAGCTTCGCATAAAAAACATGTAAACAAGCGTTTATACAATATATAGATACGTAATATCATTTTCGTCATCTTTAAAAAATTAACCTATCGAGGTAAAAAGTGCAATGGTGGATCAAGGAAGAGTTATAAAACAAACTAATATGAAATGAAAATAAAGAGAGAAAGAGAGAGAGAGAGAGAGAGAGAGAGAGAGAGAGAGACAGAGAGACAGAGAGACAGAGACAGAGACAGAGACAGAGAGAGAGAGAGAGAGAGAGAGACAGACAGACAGACAGACAGACAGACAGACAGACAGACAGACAGACAGACAGACAGACAGACAGACAGACAGACAGACAGACAGACAGACAGACAGACAGACAGACAGACAGACAGACAGACAGAGCGAGAGAGAGAGAGAAAGAGACAGATTGGATAAAAAAGAGACCTAGAGATTAACCGAGAAAAATGGAGATTTCATTGTATTTTCTCTTCTCAAGGAAATAACCATAAAAACGCATTCGGGACATTTTATTTCAGATATGTTCAGCCGCTATTATCTATAAATTTAGACAAACTATTTTTAATAGTAAACTACATACAGTTTTTTTTTGTTACAACTCATTTTGAGTTTGTATAAAGTACAGTATTAACTTTTCAACAAATCATCTCTTTTCATTTCATCAACTTTACAACAACTTCTTTCTTTTGTTTAAGGGTCGAGCTTCATGGTATTATAACAGTGTCTAAAATTCCGAAGCTGTTGGGAAAAAAGTCAGAGAGAGAGAGAGAGAGAGAGAGAGAGAGAGAGAGAGAGCAATTACTTAATGCTGACTATTCATAAATCTGTGATATGGTAGGGCTGACCTCCAGCCACTGCTTTCCTTGTGATTTGATAAAGGGGATGAGGCAGCAGCAGCGTAATGAGACAGTGGTCCGCTGGGGTAGGGGTGGGGGCGGGCCCAAGGATGGCTGATGGTGTGCTACGATCCCCCTGGAACATCCGTGTATACTGTCTATGGCTGAGGGGAGGAGGAGGTGTTGGGCCCTGTCTCGAGGAGGATGGGCTGTAGTTGTTAAGGAGATCATTGTCGAGGTAGCCTGAGTAATGGTGGTGATGGTGGTACGGGGGTGGTCGGTCCTGGCTTCTGCCAGGGTAGGCTGGACTGCCAACTCTCCCGACACCGTTGACAGCGCTATGGGTGGGACTGCTCTGAGCACTGTGCTGCATCAAGTGTTGGTAGGCCGGGTTACCTGCTCGACTATGGCCATAGTGGGCGGGACTACTGTGGGTGCTGCTGCCAGCACTGGATCCATTGACCAGAGACATCGCTGGGGAGGGATGGAATGATGGAGAGGAAGGTGTGGCTCTGCTCAGGCTCTTCAAATGTGTCCCCTGAGCTGCCTGACTGTCTGTGTAGTGGTGAGATTGGTTATGCAATGGATAATGCCCGCCAATATTGTTGTAGTGACCGTATGAAGGTTCCTTGACTGATGCTAAGTGTGTGGTGTGAACTGGACTCCCATGGATGCTACCCTGGCTCCCACCACTGCTGTGGCTGCTCCCAACACTTCCCCTGCTGCGCAGCAGTGACGGAACAGCTGAGCTGCTACTGGCTGCACTCAGGTTATGTAGATCTCCATATAGATGCTGACCTACCCCTCCCATGTCAGAGCCTGTGTACATAGGCCCAGGGACACCGGAAGTTCTGGCACCTCTCTCTCCGGTTACCGTAGCTGCTGATGAAATACTAACACCCCCATTGAGTCTTTGCCCTACAGTGTTCTGACTGGGCATTCCACCATCTCCACTGCCAGATCCTCCAATACGACCCACAATCAGCGGTGACATTGTGCTTAGTCCAGCCTGCATAGGAGGGGCTGAGTAGAGAGGGACTCCTGCTGATTCACTTCCTTCCTCACCATCAGTAACCGTGGCATGGTTGTGGATGTTGAAGGTGAGAGGGTCTACATAGAAAGTTTCATTTGGGAAGCGAGCATGCAGGCGTGCAATGTGGCAGCTGTGGCAGTAGAGATGTCCTTCCAGTGGGTAGCAGCGTTTGTCCGACTCATCTGTCAACTGAAGACCACAGTCCTGAAAATAAAATAGAGATTGCAGATAAAGATGTTATTTGGACGAGTAAACAGGGGAAAAGGAAATGCACTGGATGAAATTAGGAGAAAGACATGTGATGATATTCAGCCCATATGGACTACATCTTTTTGGAAAAAACAGATTAACGAGTTTAAAAAGTCATAAAGACTGAATCCAAGACATACAGATCGAAATTCAGTAGCTTCCCTTTAAAGAAGAAAAAGAAGCAGCATAGTTGTTAGGAAAGTTTTTATTTCTGTAGTGTTTTTTAAATCTGTAATTTGTCAATATAGAGCGCTGAGTTTACAAATGATGACTTAATGAATATTGATGAAAAACCAAGACTATTGTACAATCTTAAAAGGAATTCCGGCCTAGTTTGTGTATGACAGGGACAAAGAATATAATTTTTTTTTAAATCCGTCACCTTGTGATATACATTTCGATTGTAAACACAGCAAAGTTGACAATAAAGATATAAAAGGCAAAGGATAGATAAAGATTGCATGACTAACCAATATATTGCTGTGCTTTCCATAAATACCCACAATATATTGTGAGCACATTTTTGAAATATGTAAATGGAATAGAAACGTTAAAGAAAAATTGGTGATCACAAAAAATGTTTACTTTACTGCAATGATTAAGGTATTATAGAGGTATCAAAACCTATACATGTATCAATCTTGAGCTTTAACAACCAATAACTCAAAACCTTTATGTCCTTGATGTTTGACGGGGTGGTAGCTTAATAACTTAAACCCAATAGAGAGAAATCAAGTCAAAACAGTTGTCAGAAATTACAGGTATTTTTCACATTTTAAAGGGTTTCTGTAGATTACACTACTTGCTTTATAAGTGTACAACGTAGACTCTTTTTGAATTTACTAAATAATAAAAAGTTTTCATAACATATTGCCTGTGTGTTAACATTTTCATTTGATACTAAGTGATAGTACAAAAGATCTGTCAATTGTGAAGGAGTAGCAATCTTGAGGAGTTTCAATTCTAATTTCCAGGGTTTTGTAAGTGAAGAGTTGCTTTTTTGTTAGTTGCATTAAAAATAACAATAACAGTTTTAATCACGACTTATGCAGAGGGTTTTATTACATAGCAAAGGGTAGAATGCTTTTAAAAAATATATTTGGGTGGATACTTTGTGCATGCCAACAGTACTCCTCAGTTGATAAAAAATATTTTTTTTAAAACCTTTTTGGGCTTAACTATTTCCATATTCAAATGTGTAATTCTTGCGAATTATCAAAGAAACCCCCGGAATTTCCTATAGGGTTGAAGGAATGGTTGTATGAGTGTTTGGTGTGCAGTGAGTGAAGAATTTTACTGAGTAGTTCAGCTGTATTGAAAATCCTACTGGGTGAATTTTTATGAATCAAAATAAGTATATTAATATTGCACTCTACTCAAAAGGTTTGATTTTCAGAAAGTATAAAAGAGTAGTTTGTCATAATGCTTGGAAATTGTGCAATGAAGTTGATATCGAATACTAAAGGTGACAAATTGATCCAAATATTCTGTTATAGCCTTTCATAAAAAGCTAGTAAGATTGTAACCTCTGTTTAGTATACATAAAGCTCCATAATGTAGTTTGATAACTGTTTAAAATGGGAAGGAAATTGCGATATGAAACATTCAAAGTGTAAGTAAATATATCATATCATAATATTAGATATTTCAAATGAAACAAAAACAGAGCACTCCTGATCTAATAGTATCAAACAAAAGGGTCATGGTTTGGATGAAACATCTCTGTAAAACAGAGGAGGTAAAAGCGATGCAAACACAAGAATCGTATAATGCCATTTCTTCCTTAGTAGAAGAAAAAACGAACTACAAGAAAGTAAAACAAAGCAAAAGGATGACAATTTTGAGATGGAGAGGGTGCAAGTTACCAATCCATGAAGAGGTACAGTTAATGTAGCCTACCAAAAATAAACGAAAGGGTATTAAAGAACTGCTACCATCAGACATGGTAAGACAAGAGTTTTGTGAAGCAAATGATGCAACATGACAATTCAAACAAACAAAAAAATATAATTTTGAAAGATTTTGTATCGTTCACTTACGCTGACTAAATTACGTTGCTCAAAATCGAGTTATGAGATAAATTGTGTAGCGCATGTGAAATGAATATCAAACATTATCCGTCCGAAAACTTTGCTGTTGAAATGTATGGAGAAGTCTGTGCTTTTATGAAGAAGACAAGTTACCCTAAACAGTTAATATTGGATTGATTTTTCAAAATGAATGAATGAAAAGTAAATTATAACATATAAAAATAAAAAAAGCAATTGCAACTGAACCAAAGTATGTTAAAAAAATAAAAAAATAAAGTAGCAGTAGCAGTTAGCATGCCAAGATACAGAGTGCCAATATGCCCAAGTCTTTCTCATTCTTTGGCTTACTCTCAAGATGATCACATTTCAGGACTACCGACTTGCTTTTGTCTGTGGTAGGTTGAGAAGCAATTTTGTATTTACATATCACTCAGGAAGACCATTTATTAATTATCAAAAGCCTTTGACATTACACAGTGTCGAACAGAACTGATCTCATTAGAGGAAGAAAGGGAATAAATAAATAAACCAAAATAAAAGATTCAAGTGACAGGGTCAAAGTAGGAAAGAAGCAGAGAGAGGTATGTATGTGTATTTAAAAGAAGACATACAACAACAGCAACAGCAGTCATGACAAAAACATGATAAACCAGCAACAAGAACAAGTGAGATATATTGTAGGATAGATTAAAATACACATGAAAAGATAAAGAAAAGTCAGACACAAGAGAGAGGAAAATTAGAAAATAAGGTAGAGAGAGAGGGGAGTAGGGAAATACAAAGAGCAGAGAGGAATGAGAGAGAGAGAGAGAGAGAGAGAGAGAGAGAGAGAGAGAGAGAGAGGGAGAGGATGGAGAGAGAATTTAATTCAGCACAAATGACACTCCCGTGATCTAAAAACAGTAGCAATTTGTTATAAGATGATGTAAGCACCAAATGAAATTCATCCAATTGTAGGGATATGTAAGTCCCATAAAAATGGTTCACTAGGTTTCTACAAACCCAATTTATTTGTTGAATATTTTAATCTATGACTCTCATGGGGTTTTCTTGTCACAAAAATAAATGGACAGCAATGAATTACCAATTGCACTTCATCTCAGGGCCTTTTTGCGACAATTCGTAACCATTGAGATGTTTAACAATGAATTCAAAGGATCTAAGAATCATACCTATATCGAAAAGGCACCCACCTGACATAAAAACAAGAATTTGGTCTTCCTACGATCAATATCAACAAGTGACTCCTAGGGAAATCACTTACTGTTTATGTATGTAACTTTTTGGTTCGCGTCTGCCTCATTTAAAATAGATCCCGTATAAAATGAAGATTTCTTATTACCTTCAGAGTCTTTCATAGCAATTAGATTTGACATTACAATTACATTAACTTTTCATCACATGAAAATGTTGTTTTTTTATGTTTATATACCTCGCAATGATAGCAGTCTACATGGAAATCCTTATCCATGGAAACCACACGTACAGTCTCTTCAGTACCCTGGAGTAAAGAATAAAATCAAATAAAATGTAAGATTTAGCTTTTCTGATAAATTATGCTCAGGAACCAAAGGCTCACTACCTGGTAGTTATTAAAACGAAATTTAGGAGGTTTATTAAGTATCTGGACAGAAAAACCATATCATAGCATAGGGAACAAAATTCTTTGTTTCTAAACTGTGTGTACTTTGAAACAAGACTTGCAACCATTGATATAAAGTTTGTGTCTGAATTTTCTTTAGTTTAAAATTGAAATTAAAATACTTAAATAATAAACGTTATGTTTTAGTACCAATAAAAAAAGAAAAGAAAAAAAAAAACACCGAACAGATACAACATACACATGTATTACTCCCTAAATCATGTACCCACCAAAAACAAAGAAACAAAAAAATGTTTTTATTATGGAACATTGTTCTACAAACAATCTTTTTAAAACTCACTGTCAAAACATCGTATGGATTACTAATATCTAACATACCCTCTGTAACATTAACACTCTCGTTGTTCTTAAGATTACACGACCTGGTCCCTCTGCCAGTCTATGCCTATACATTAAAAGTCATAACCATGTTAAACTGTTTATCAATTAAAAGAGAATTTGAATATGAACAAAATGCTTAGAACAAAACGCTTTCTTATAAAGAATTGTTTAAAACTGGTACTTACATCTAGTGGGGTGATTGCCTGACCACATGCTGCACATTTTGGGGCATACACCCTGGAGGAACACAGGAAGAAAAAAACCCAACTTTAATTGGTGCATAAGCCTGGGTTCAACTTAATGTATGCACTATTTTCACGTTAACAGTTTATTCTATACTCTTTGACAGAGTGTTGAGTCCTGATAAACCTTGGCATACTGCAATGTGAGATGGTTGCCATTACTTTCTATGCAGCATTTTAATTTTACATTGACATAAAGAGCCTCAGCTACCAATTCTGTGCTCAGTTGACACATAAACATATATGTGCATTATAAAAGATGAATAAAGTATACTCTAGAAAGGTGATTAAAAAATACAAATAGAAGAACTTTATATTTATGGTGAGTCGTTCTTTTAGTTTTATACATCTTCCTGTTGCTCTCATGTCTCTCTCATTCTATCTCCTTCCCCTTTCTCTCTAACTCCCTCTCTTTGTCTCTCACCTGTGATAGTCAGAGACACAGTATATTCTGTTGTCCACATCCACAGTGAAGGGCACACCATCCAGACACTCGTTACACACACAGCATCTGAAGCAGCCAGGGTGGTAGGACTTGCCCATCGCCTGCAGGATCTGAAAAGAACCACAGAGCAACACATAGACACCACCGGCACAGGCAGAGCAAAAAGTTGTAAGTTTGCTATGTAAATGAGAGTGTTGTTGGTGGACTGGTGTTATGCATTTTAGAATTTTAGGGCTGTGGGTTATAAATCTTGGTACAGGCCAGCCCTGACAGTAGTTTTGCTATTGAGGGATATTTAACCCCATTTGTCTCTACCCAACTGACCAAGTATGAAAATAAAACAGCTTAAGCTTGCAGTGAATTGGCATGTTATGAAATAATTTAATATATTAATAACAATACATCAGGCAACAGCAGGACCATTCGCAAAGAGATTAATGAAAAAAATAATTATTGAAAACCTTTATCTTATTGGTATTATTATGATCACTACAATTATAGTTTTTAAAACAAAAATTATAATTCTGATCTTCACTAAATTGTCGACCAAAGCAACAACAGCAGCAACAGAAGTTCCACCTAACCACTTCGACATTATACTAATATTTACCATAGTCATCACCGTTCGTTTATGAAACTCCATGAACTATCCTGGTCTTGTTTAAATTAATACAGTACTTGTTCAGCATTGGCAAAGTCACTTCTGCTTATGTGTATGTACTATTTTAAGTGTTGAATGAATCCTGTACAATACTCACCATCTCCATGATCAGATGGCCACACACTACACATTTCTCTGCAGTTTGTTGGAATCCAGAGTACTAAAAAGAAGAGCACATGTTTTTTATTTGATTAAAATGGAAATTATCAATTACTTCTGGTGAAGTACCAAAGTAAAAGTAAAGACGATTACTTGTTTTCTCTAAATACATGTAGTACCTAGTATTATTATTCAATAGTAAGACTTAGTCATAGAGGCTTATGCCTACAAAATCTTTTGTTGAAGTTGTTGGTGCAGATGATTATGTAAAATTATGTTGTTGTTTAAAGACGATATAATTGTATATCTTCATTATTGATTAAGCTTCAAGGATGAAACAGAGGATTATGTTCAGTAAGATTGCGTATCTCATGCTATGTCTCAAAGCTAGACAAAATCTCGACCGATGGGACCTCTTGAGTACAATTGTTATGTTTGATGGAAGCTTTTGATGTCCTTTAAATGCTTTTACGGTAGCCTTAGACTGCAGTTCCAACACCTCCCCTGACGATTAATATTTTAATAAGACTACATTTCCTTTCTTTGCTTGTTTCGAAGAAATTAAGGTGCATAAGAAGCTATGCATACTGATAGTCATGCAGTGTGCAAGTAAAGTTAACTTGTAAAAGAATTAAATAAAAATGATTTTTATAAAGAAAAATAAAAACTCACCAAGTAATCTTCTTCACAGTAAACTCGCCCGTGCACATTGTAAAAAGCTTTTCCTCGCAGAGTTCGACCTGATACAAAACAAAATACAAAACAAGAAACGGTTAAAACAAAATGAAATGATGAAATCAGCATGCTCTGATCAATTGTGGCGATGGAACGCAAAAAGTCGTGTATACATAAAATTTGAAAAATGAAAAGTGTTTAAGAGAGAGAGAGAGAGACAGAGAGACAGAAACAGAGAGATAGATAGACAGACAGACAGACAGACAGACAGACAGACAGACAGACA
>RQTK01000132.1:511868-557786 GCA_003991915.1 Elysia chlorotica
GGACAACAAAAAGGGTATATGGCATAAAGATAATCAAGGCTTGATTTTCAGTGTTTTTCCACTAAACTTCAAAATCCGAACATTTACTCATTTAATAAACCCAATAGGTTTTAGAACATTGATCTGGATACTAATTTTGATGTCTATTAATGTACTCTTGTCCCTAGTATGTTGACACCAGAATGGCATTTTTAGGAAAATGGCAGAAGGATAAGGGGCTTCTGAATCATAAGATTACAACATGTCGAATGAGCGTGTGTACGTTTAGCAGATGGTCACCATCATGCCTATGTGTTGATTTTGTCAAGTCTAAAAGAAGTCTGAAGAATGTTTGCATACTACATTCCATTTTCTGTTTGGGGTCACCGGGCAATCGTGGATGGGGACAATTTGCGATGGTCCTGGTAGAGAGAGGATCCTCGGTGGGGCGTGTTTCCAAAAGAATTACATGTAATAGCGATGGGGTTAAATAGAAAGGTATATTAAGAGATACATGAATTTCGAACGGTTAAAATACATACAGAAGGACAGAGAGACAGAAGGGGAAAGAAAGAGACAGACAGACAGGCACACAGACAGAAAGACACTCAGAAAGGCAGCCAGGTTGGCAGCGCAGACAGACATAGACAGAGAGAGAGAGAAGAGAAAGAGGGAGAGAGCCGTGAGAAAGGGATAGATGGAAGGAAGGAAAGGGTTGAAAAGATCAAGGTTTCACAATACAATAAGCATAAAAAAAGAAAAAAGAAAGAAAGAAAATAATTTCAAGACATATCGTGTCTGTAAGTCTGGTATTCAAGTGGCCCTTCAACCCGGAGCAAAATGATACTGGCATTACAAACAGGCTGAATATTTCAAAAGTGAATACGTGTATTTCAATATTCATTACGTCGGGTCGGCGATGGGAGCGAGGTCGGGCACTTGAGACTCAATCAATCATGCTAGATCGACAAGTCAGCAAGGTGAGGATTAATGATTATCGACTTCAGTCTAGTGCTAACTGATAGATCTACATAGAGTAGGCCTACCAAGTTCATGAAAGACGATAAAAATATTAATTTACAGCGATGCAATTTGTCTCTTCCCGCTACTTCGACCTAATGACTTCTGTAGACTTTATTTACAGGTATCATTTGTTGATTTGTTGATAATGAGTAAGGTTTAGGAGGCTCCATGGCATGGGAAATTAATATTGTTATAAGGATACGTCAGGAATGAAAAGAAGTTCTATTTGAGGCGAACACAACCAAAAGAAAATACAAATCTTTTCTTCATCAATTCTTCATCAAGTCTATGTTGGATTCGTGGGTAAACTCTCTTATTAATTTTTAATAACCGCTTAGTTTTTAGTATATTTTTTAATTATCAAAACAAAACAAACAAACCTATCAGATTGGAATTAAAAAAACACATAGTTGCGCATTTTTACAATGGTATCATCTCTTTAAGAACGTCTCGTATATAGAATGCAGTAATATGAGACAATGCTGGTAACAATTTAGTAATTCTACGGATGACACAATAAGGGCTAGTGCAGTATGTGACATTGTATTTTTTTATTTTAATTTAGAAACTGTCGTGTAGCCAATAGAACAGAAGTCGATATATAACTACATGTACATGTATTCTAATATCAAAGTACCGTGTGTCATACTTCGGACTTGTATGATGGCTGCAATGTTAATGGCATTATATTTCACGCAATGTTAATTTGATATCTCTTTTGCAATCGCATGTATACATAATTATTTCGATGCAAGGCTTGAAAAGGGAATAAATGTGAAACACAAAGTGGGTCAGTGTGTTATTTTGAACAAGATATAGGACTAGATAGAAGTCGAATTCCATTCTTCTTTTCTTTGATGTAAAAGCCGTCAATGCAAGTCTTGAAGCTAAAAGATTTCTTTGCTTTTCCTCTTATTAAAGTGACTCTAATAGTATTAAAGCATCACTTGATTAGTGACATAAGTAATATTTTTCTTGGCTAAATTCCCTTTTTTTTTTTTACAAGTGGTCGTTTGAAACAAAAAAAGACACAAAATTAATGTTAAACGTTACAAGCAAGTCCTAATATGTTATACAATCGCAAATAGCGCACTTTTCTTATATTAATGGTACCCTTTGGGAGCATTCTTAAATCTTTATAAATTTGTAATACGTGCTCTTGAAAGCTTTATAGTTTTTCCCAAGAGGACTCAAGAAACTAGTCTATGATTTTCGAATGCTAAAATGGGTGTAAGATCTGTAGAGTAGCCAGCAGAAATCGTGTCAATTCTATTAGGGGCTCCCTGGGGTCTTGACAAATTCAAGCTTTCTTGATCGGCAAAATTCAATTACAGGTCTATTCATTGCCCATGGGATTACAATGGCTAGATTGTTTCAGTGTCGAATTTCTGGGCGAAAATCTAATTTTTAAGTAGTAATCTTTAAAACCTGGTTTGTTGATAATATAAATTAAGTTTTTCTTCCAATTTGTAGGAAGAAACTCTTTCACTTTGGTAGTGACGTAACATTTTTTGGTTCATTTCCCCCCTATTTATATTATAGTTTAAAATCAAGATGACATTTTGTAAAATCGCGTTCTTACAAAATTATTTTTGCTGAACGACTTCAATTGTTAGGTTTCAGGTATGAGCACTTAAAATAACTACAACACCAACAACATCAACAAAAATCATCATCATAAAAAAACAATAATACTAATAGTAATCATTATAGTATTAATAATAACAACAATAATAATGATGATGATGATGATGATGATGATGATGATGATGATGATGATGATGATGATGATGATAATAAAAATAATAATAACGAGTAAGCCTATTGGAATATTCCAACCAGGTATGCATTACTACTTGTTTTTCCTTTTTACTAACACCGATGTTTAGATGATAAGCTGCGTTCCAGTTAGCACTGGTGATCTTGAACTTGGTGTGGTAAGTTTTTTCCCTCCTTTTTTTAACTCAATGAGGCGGAAGAACATACACAACCAGACGGCTGCATGACGCTATTAGATTTAACACTGTAATTTGCAGCCGTTTCAGCATCCACTTCACAAGACTATTATGTAGTCGTGTACCGTCATGCACCACACATTTATCGTATTTTTCCTCTTGGTTTATTTTTTTTTATTTTTGTTTATTGTTACTTATCATGCAGTGCAGCATTTTTTCCTTAATATAGTCATTGTTCTAAATTACCTATAAGTATTAACTGAGTTCCGCCTGTTTCAAATGTCTATACTCTTTGTGTAGAAACGTGAAATTTCATACGCCTTTCACCCACTCAGCTTCATCTTGAAGCTTATACGTAGCAAAGCATCACATATTTCACATGATGAAATAAAATACAGGATAAAATAATGGGAAAAACAGAAAATGTGTTAGGATAATGGGCCATGAGGAAACATGAGCTGGTGCTGTCATGACAATTTCAATTTCCCTTGCGATAGCTTGACAGTAATGGCCTGTCTCTGCGCACACACACATACACACATGCGCACACACCCTTCACCACCACCACAAGGTTAGAAAGAAAGGATGGAAAATAAAAAGGATAGAATTCTGACACTCAGTTTTGCTAACCCGTGTCCCTTTTCAGAAGAGGTTTGAATTGGTAGGTGGTGGGACGGGAGGGGAGTGCGGAAGTCGGCTAGGTAACATTACTAACAACAAGCATAAAATTATAAATAAATACAATCTATCTAGAAACCTAGATATTGTGCTGTCTGTGCAAGAACTGTCTATAATTATTTCGACACCGGGAGGGTTTTCCAGCTCTGTATGTTACTGTCTTGCAGTAAAGGTTTTGTTATAAACTCACACACAAGGCAGATTCCCAACTCTCTACACATCTCAGTGTTACCTTGTTCTGGAACTAACCAGGCACACAGCCACACACAGACCAGACATCACTCACTGAGTATTGATGGTGAAACAGGCGAGGTTATAACAAGAACTGTACAGCAGACTGATGTTGGGGATATAACCATGTTCCTCGGGAATAGCAACGGTAGCCTACCTGGAACTGTCTATATGTCTGAGTTTTTAGTACATGTATTTAGTATAATGTGAGGCATGCACACTGCACAGCAAGGTTAGTGTGTGGATGCTATCTTGTGTGCGCGTCTTTTTATTTTCCTTTAGGCCTACAAGAAAAAGAAAAGACTAGGTAGTGGGGGGAGTGGAAACATCACACCTAGGCTTCATAGGGATAGGAAAAAAATCGCACCTAGGCTTTTTGGGGATGGGGGAAAACTTCACATCTAGGCGTTTTGGGGAGAGTAAAAAAAAAACCAACACACCTAAGTATTTTGGGGATAGGGGAAAATATCACACCTAGGCTTTTTGGGGGGAGGGAGAAAAACACTACCCCTAGATTTTTGGGGGAGAGGAAAACAATCACACTTAGACGTATGGAAAGAGGAAACATCAAATCTAACCTTTTGGGGGTAACAAAAAAGGAGGAAGGAGAGGAGGGGCGGGAACATCGCATCTCGACTTTTGAAGGGGAAAAAAGAGGGAAAACCATATCTTGTTTTTTGGAATAGAGTAAAATAACGGCACATTTATGCTTAGCAAAATTGGATAAATGCTTGGGAATATGATTGAGAATATCATAAGAATCTTAAGCCGGCTTAAGCAACATAAACATGACTGATCAAGGAATAAAACATTTAATGATTTGAAGCGAGCTTTATAGATGGGTTTTCCGGTCTAATTTTCCATTTATGCTCACATACATAATTAAAATCACTGTTTTTATTTGGTAATTTTCTTCCATTTAATCTTCCTTCATCCAAATTTAAAATGTGAAAAGGAACATGGTCGTCATAAAGCAACCCTAAATAATGAACTGAAATAGGTTAGCCGTTGGCATTTCTAACCGCCAGAAATGCGGGATGGAAATTTGTAAACAAGGTCTACTCCTTTGAACAAATGTTCCAAACCAAGAACGGATGATTGTGATAGTGCTAGAATTCAAGGCAAGAGACCCCAAAAAAATTAGATAGAACTGCCACCATTTGCCATGGGCAAATATCACGCCAAATTTAATCATGGCGAAGAGAGGCAAGGAAAATAATGACTATAACGAAAAGTATGAAAAAGATAGATGGATAGAGGGAGGGAGGGAGGGGGTTGGGTCAGAGAGAGAGAGAGAGAGAGAGAGAGAGAGAGAGAGAGAGAGAGAGAGAGAGAGAGAGAGAGAGAGAGAGAGAGAGAGAGAGAGAGAGAGAGAGAGAGAGCTCTAGGGTTGGAAAATATAAGGATTTAAAAGAGGTGGGGGCCGAATAGTAGAACTATGTTATGTGCCAGGGGCAACTCGGTGGCACAGCAATAATACTAGTTTTCGAAGTAATGAGATGTCTAGATTATTAAAGATTGCATTTTACCATCTTTAAGAAAACGTTTGAAAATAAAATAAAATGACCTCACTCAATAGTCTATAGGCTCTAGAATAACTGCTAGATTGACAAGAAGTAGAAAAAAAGAAACTAGAAAAACGAACACGGATTAACCTGGACTATAGGCCTCGTTGCTGCTTCTTTAGCTCTAGCAACATGGTAAAAAATAGCCTCGGTACAATGCTTGGTACATGATTGTACAATGCTATCGCTCACATTCCGAACGCACGTTGATAAACAAAGGCTGCTGGTCGTTACCTTCAAGCGTACCTGGGGCATTTGGTGCAGGCCCTGAAAACACTGCCGTCTACATCAACACTTTACTGCAAAGCGGGTGATTATGCGCTCTTGCTAACACCTTCTCTCCCCCTTTTATCTCATTTTGTTCTTTTTCTTTGCAATTGTATTAGGTAATCGGTTCTTAAACTTGCATGGCAATAAATATGAGATTCATGTGCCTTGACAGAGAAAGTGGAAAGAGAAAGATCGCGAGAAATTGAAAACTGGAGCACGTAGGTACTAACGTCAGAGACAACAGAATGCTACAGTGACTAAAAAATCGGCACAGTTTTGCAAACTGTTCCCATTATAGTGATCAAATTATGAGATATGTACTCGTAGATATTATAAAATATAGTACATAATGTACTGCTGCTATGCTGTTGTTTTTTTTTATTCAATACGTAATGCTAACGGCTACTACTGCTATTTTAACTATTAGTACACAATGTACTTTGGGTACAGATATAAATTGTCAAAAGGCTTGCCTTAAACTATTGCATTACCCCCAGCAGAATATATGTTCATTAAAGAAAAAATAAGACGGAGGGCAATACTCAATTGGAGAAAATAAAAGTAAAAGTGAAAAGAAACGTATTGCTCTTGTTGTATGCCGTAATTGTGGGTCCGCTTTGCTTTCCTTTTTTTTTTTATAAGAAACACCTGTGCTTTGGACACAAAGAGAGAACTATTTGGGTTGAATTATTGGCAGGCAAGCCTTGTTTAAAGGCATCTAAATAGTAAATAGTAAATACATCCCTGTTTTTGTTTTGCTTTGAGTAGAAGAGGAGTCACTACTGGTAATTTCTATCTTTAAGAAAGGGCACTCTTAGGTTCGCTCCATTTTACACTGACGTTGAAGGCGTAAGCACGGCAAACAAAACAGATGAACGAGGTCCTCAGACATGTAGCTCTGATGTTTGTTTGGCAATTCTTTGAATACCTACTGCAAAACCAACATCCCAAACCGCAGACTTTATCCACAGAATGTACAGAAAAACAGGTTCCTTGTCCTTCTTCATCTTTGCCCAGAACAGACTACACCCCCGTCTACCGGTACTAAAGGCATACAAGAATTCTAATAATTCTTCAACTCATCGCCATATATGCCCAGGTCGGCTAATTTTTAAACTTTAGACGTTTTCTTCCTTCGTTTTTTAAAAAGCTATGTTCTATTATTTTGTTGAGATTTTTTTAAAATTTAGAAATACTCATCAAGGGCAGATACTTTTAAAATCAAAATTATAGTCGTCCTATAATCACTTCTTTTTTGTTGCGCTATGTCTCGTGTGTGGCAGCACCTAAAATTTTCAGACGTCAGTCTTGGGGCCCATTCACAATATAGACTACATGTATATGGTGTTTGAACAACAACTCTCTCTCTCTCTCTCTCTCTCTCTCTCTCTCTCTCTCTCTCTCTCTCTCTCTCCCCCCCCCTTCTCTCATTTCGTATAAATCCCGTACCCCATAAGATTTCAAAATTAAGAAGCATCATGGATGCACAATTTAAAACAAAATTTCTACGATCAAGATATGTTTTACAAATGCTTTGACTTTGCTTTGACTGTACAATCGGACACAGTAGAAAGGTGGTGATTATCAGTTTAACCCTGTACTTTTCTAAGTTTTCAACAGCACTGCTCGGGCTTGCAGCTGGTGGAAAAGTATCCTAATTTAAGGTCTGAGTCGTTTCTAGACAAGATAATCACCCCCAAAAACTGCTCTAATTTTATAAAGATAGCCTCAGAGCACCTTTCACGTTTAAAGAGCGTAAGTATTCAAAATTGGGCCAAATTTACATGGACAGGAAGAGGAAATATGGCTTGATCTTTTCTCACGGGCAGCAGCAAAGATTAACCATAATTTACGTCCTGCTGTTTTCCCCATTATTTTATAGCGGTTAACATTTGGATAATTTAGTTCCTTTTTGACCCGTGTTGGTGCCTTTAGACAAAAGCGTGTTTTGTCGTTCTAGAGTACATTCAACGGGGCAAAAATCCTTAACAGATGTTACGTTTCTTTTCTTCACAAAATAAAAAATAAGGTCGAAGTGTACATTTTGTTAAATTTGCAGCGGTTCGAAAGCTTGTGGTTTGGGCTGTTTGGTTGTGACAACAAAACGTGAAAAGAAAGAGTGGGTATTTTATTCATAATCAAAGAAACCAAACGCTTCGACAACCATTTCATTTTGAATAGTGTCCTTGTTTTTATAAGGCATTTTCAGAATTCAATTCACGAAACTCATGACGAGACTACAATTTGAACCCATACGAAACCGCACGCTTCACAGGACTAGTACACTGTAATTCGAGACAAGCACCCCTACTGCGATATCCAGTCTAGTGATCCATGAGAGAAGATAACTGCGACTTTTTTTTTCTTAATTCTAGCGTCATAACTATGTTTTTCATGTTTTAATATTGAACATTACAGTGAAAATTACAGTAATATTCCTAAGTTTAAACTTTTTAAAAAAAATAATAAATAGATAAAAATTAAAGGGACAAATCAGCGATAATGTATTTTTATTCCTTTTTAAAATCATTATTTTAGCTCCTCATTCATGAAGACTTTCTCGATCGAGATCTTGAAACTTGATAGCTGAGAAAAAAAAGTGTCGACGAATAGGATGTTTTTGGTTTCACATAACCCGTCCGAACGAAGATCAGGCTTTTACGTCCAAATAGAGCCCTAAAGTTAATTTAAATAAATATACATAATTTACGTGCCCCTAAGGTCAATAGAGCTAACATGATTGTTGGAATAATAATCGTGCTTCTGGGTAATAAATATCGGTTTAGCTAAAAATCAAATACAGCATTACATAAAAAAAAAATAGCAGACAGACATCAGAAAACCAGGAGTACCTAGCTACGTGAACGGATTTTCATTTGACGAAAAAACAAACAAACAAGAAAGTCCGAAGTCCAATAAGGTGAAGCATGAGAGAATTCACTAAGAGCCCGGAGCAGCAGATCAGATAAGAGACGAGAAATGAAAGGTGAAAGGGAGAGAGATTGAGAAAGAAAGAGAGAGAGAGAGAGAGAGAGAGAGAGAGAGAGAGAGAGAGAGAGAGAGAGAGAAAGAGGAGAAAATGAGAGACGGGAGCGCCCCCCCCCCTTTTTTTTCCCTCAACCACACACACATAGTGAATAATGTAGAAATACTGAAAGTTATTATGAATAAATGACGTACGAGTATTACAGTCATAGAGGCAAGAAGTTTAGAAGGATATGTAGTTAAAATCACCGGTGTGACGATATCCAGTTTGTGTGTTTATTTGGGCTTTATAAACGATTCCTTTGTTAGGCTTCATTCAAAATTAAGAATAAAAGTTGACACTCTTTTTGTTCCCTCTTTTTCACTCCTTATTTCTTGTGTGTGACGCAGCTATGACATGAGTCACACCCCTAAGCCGATTTTTCTTCTGTCTTTGGCCGTGCGAGGGTGGGGTCAGCATGACACCTTTTTTTTTTTTTAAAGCAGCTAGCGAGTCTTTGTGTCGTGCCCCCGCCGTTACAGGCCTTTTCTTGAGACACTTTTTAGACCCTAGTATCAAGGAGACCGCTTCGCCTCCTCCGACCAAAGATTACTCTGAGTCGCTAGTTCAAGAAAAACATCACATTTTGCCAAGAGATCACTCGAAGTGTCAAGAGAGACAGTGACAATTTTAACTACATAGAACCCCCGGTTGGTAGGGACATAACATCTCCACAGATCTTTATCTATGATTTACAAACGAGGCCGTGTATGAATCAGCTACACACATGTATTGCGTTTTCAATGTCAGTGAGACAGAAAGTGTATGGGCAACTAGAATCGTTTTTTCAAGGTCGCCAAACAACTATGTAAACATTATTGATTGAAATTAATCCAGGCAGTAGTATCATGAATTTACAAAATGGAGTTTCTAAAGTATATCCGCAGATTTTGGTCTAAAGAACAAAAACACAGTATATGTTAAGGGACCTCCGGAAAAGTAGGGATGGAAATAGTCGATGCTTTTTTTTTCTATGGACCATTCAGTTGTTTGATTTATCTTTAACGGGATGAATAGGTTGATTAACGTATCTCGGGACAATCTTCAATAAAATGAAGAACCAAAAGCTTCCCAATTCGTCAAATCCGTATCAATACAGCAATGTGTAACCATGCTAGATCAAGCGGGCAATTAAGGAAAATGGATTTAATTCTGAAGGCAGGTTCGTACAGGTGTCTTCAAGCAACCATCAGACGGGGATCAAGGAAACTCGGGAGGGGGGGACGTGCGGGCCAGAGAATTCATGGCTGATTGGTTCGTTGACTGATACATGATTATGTAAATGTACAAAAGGTCCCAGCGTAGTTTAAAGTCAATATCTTTGAAGTGAGGAGACTGAACGATAGCAAGGAAGATAAAACGATCTTTTCTCAAACAGACTCAGCTGAGTCTGGCATATTTAACTGTATTCTTTGAAGCAACAGGATTGAGTATAAGGCATAGTAGTCAATGTTTTTTAGTTAAAACTATTGGAGAAATCGAGGTTTTAATTGTTATACTATTCTCTGAAAAAGACAGGAATACATCTTCCTTTTTGTATCCATTAAAAAACAATATAATTGTGACCATGCAATCATGACCCCAATTAGATACCGGATCAAGAAATGATTTTTAAATCTATAGACTGTTGTACAAACCACAGCGGCAAAAACTAAACAGGATTTGAACCTCTAACACTAGTTTTTAAATCAAACATATATCTTTTTAATAGGATAATGCTTTAGACCGGACCCGTGGTTAAGCGCAACGCAATGCTCAGAACTATACTTTGGAATTTAGTGACAACGCAGATTTTTCCACATTCACACATGCCATCATTCTGAGATGCTACTGGACGAGTGAGATGGGGAAATGGAGAGAGACTACCACCTGCTCTTAGCTTTTGGTATTCACTTAACGGGGGAAAAAGGGAGGAAGAAAAGAAAAAGATTGGACGTGCTTTTATGCCTTAAGCAGCGGCAGTCAACAGTGCTTGACATGATGGTCAACTATTTTACTAGTCATGGCTCAGGAGACAAGACATGGTGGAAGGCGCTAGGCAGTGATACGGGAGCGGGAGGGGCGAATCTTGACATGTCGGCACCCTGGGGAAAGAGCAGTACACCAGGAAAACAATCCGTGGCATGTGCTGAATACCTTTGCTGAAGGTTCGGTCCCGGGAAAGACAGGAGGAAAGGAAAAAGCCGGTGGGAGACTGAGAGTATGGAAGTTTGGTTTGGGCAGACATCTTGTAAATGTACAGTCTCTGGTTTGGGGGGAGGTAGGGAGGGGTGACACTCGGCGTGGTTGTGTGGTTCTGGTTTTGACCTCCCTAAAATGTTACGAGACAGTATAGTAATGGAGTAACGGAGGTTATAAACTGGTGCATGGACTGCAAATTTGCTGATTTTTTTTATTCCGGAAAGATACAACCGAACTTTTGAAGAAACCACAATTATTTCGTGTTGCTTAATTTTCAGCACTCAGTATTATGTCTTACCACCCCCATACACTTTCTATTCACCCTCCAAACATGCTCAATTGTTTTAGAAAATATAAGAAATTATAAAACCTTGCATGAAAGTGCCAGAGAACAATGCTTGCTGTGGGAACCAGTAGGAGGATGCGTGTAGTGTGCATGGCAAACCAAGCGTACAAAGAGGCAAGAGGCTTTGGAGCTCCATTGTTTGTGGTAGGGAGGATATAACGTATCGCTTTACCGCCAGGGCAGCGCAGGACTAGCACAAGTAGCGTGAACAGAAAGGGAGTCGTCTCCACGCTTGGACGCTTCTCCCAGTCCCACCCAAACGCCTTCAAATTAACCCCCTGGATTTCGCTTCGGCGGATAAATGCCACAATGTGTTCATCCCCTAAGCCCTGGGTGACGACCGGCGGTCGCTTCAGCCCCCGGTTCAGTTCGGTCAGATGAGTTTGTTTGGGTTTCGTGGATCTATCTAACGGCAGGTTAACCGAGGGCTGTAAGTTAGCCATCTAACGAAGTGTGAACTCTTCTTCCACTTGGTGACAGATTGAGAGAGAATCGTTGCTGACCAAGCTGCAGTTTATTGTTTCTTTATGAATGAGTAATTTTAAATCTCTAGTAGCCTATTATGATACAGCGCACGCGCATTATCTTTCCTACACATTGTTTTCACAATTCGTTGATAATGATGGTTCACATCATCATTTATATTTTTTCTTTTTAAATTCCTCAAGAGCAATAGTGACACTTTTACGATAAGCTTTAAGTGGATTTTACCAGTTCAATAATATACTGGGGTTTTCACCCAATTCGTAAAATTTAAATATTATACAATAAGTTAATGGGGAGCAAAAAATTGAAGCAATAATCTCCCAATAAAACTGCGAATCATATGCCCAGTGTGTACGCCTATGATCGAAGTCACCTAGCAAAACAGTAGCTGCTAGCTGTGGTTTATGGAGAACATTATTTTTGTGTTCTCTTCGAAGCACAGGCAATGGAAAATATTCCTGCTGCCGGTGTGTTGGCTCATAAAGTGGACGGGGGTTGTATTTGCTCTGTGGATCATAGCTGGATTGAAAAAGCGACACAACATTAGCTGTGACATGTTTTCATTTTACTCTTAACCAGGGACTGGGGGGAAAACCAGTAACTTAAAGGGGAATGATGAAGACGGAGAAAGCGAAAAGACAGCCGTGGCAGTACAAAGTGTTGCAAGGTAAAGAGCAATAACGTTGCGATCGTAAAAGAGAAAAAATCAACTGATGCGTCTCTCTCTCTCCCTCTTATGGAGAAAAAGAAACAAATGTCGAACCACAGTAACAGTGTGAATATAAAAATAAATATTGTAAAAGTAACTACGAATTTACCTCATTGGCTTTGGATCAACCTATTAAGTAAGGCAGGTTAGTATGAAGCATTAAACAAAACAAAACAAAACAAAGTTCTGCAGCCGTTGCACATTACAACAGATACAGAAGTTTCTACGCACCACATGAGCAGCAGACGAAGCATTTGGTGTGGTAAAGATTCCCCATTGCTTGACACGCCTCGTTAGCGCCAGTTACTTTATCTCCACAGGTTACACATTGGCCTGAGGAACAAAGAGTTAACAAAATTAATAAGCAATAAATACATTGACTCGTAATTGTAAAATAATAATACACGGACATTAGTATTAAATAAAGACACAATTTTGTACTTATAGGCCTACTACATGTACGTTGTCAATCGTTCTGGCCTGGCAAGCACATTAACTACGTGACAAGGTAGCGAAATTAGGAAAATAATTATGAAGGGATTATGGGATAGGGAAATTTCGCCAAACGCCTAGCCCCGAACCACAATGCAGTCATGTAACTTTGTAATTACACCTACCAATACCGCGATTGTTAAATACAGTGAATGCCTTTATTTAAAATATACAATCGAGTGTAACATTTTTCTAATTCTAGGTTCGTGATTCTATTACCGAATCTGAACAATTATCACAGGGTATGATCTTCATACTTAAAAATGGAACAGTGCTGGTGGTGGCATAAAAAAGAGCCGCTTTAAAACTAATTAACAGAACCCAGCTCAATAACTTTGTTTCAAGATCGGACACGAGAACTCTTCTTCGCAAACCGTGACTACAATTTAAAGATAAAGAAAGAAAAGGGCTCGTTCAAAGAATACCTACTTAAAAGACGATAAAATTCCCTATCGCAAGTTTTAGCTAGCAAATCTAAAATAAAACTGCTTCTTGCACACCAAATCCCTTTTTGCAGTTACCAGCAATGTATAAAAAAAAAGTGTTTTGCATTCAGTTTCAACTTTAAAGATCTTGGGAAATAAAACATCTCACGAGCGAACCAACAAGCCATAAGACCTTTAACGCCATTTAGAATGTATTGATTCCGCCATTTCTTGTTTATTGGTTCGATCCTTGCACTTAAGTGACCTTTCTCGGTCTACTTACAGGACAAAAGGGGTTATAAACTAAAGGGTTTATACTCAGAGCTCCTGGCTTTAAATTTACTTGTGGATAAATGTCTCCATCCAGTTCATTTCTCTTAGTAATATAATTATAATGTATCTTGTGGTGATGCCTAAGATAGAAACAATACTAGGAAGAGATTGATTAGGGAGAGAAAAGGGATGGAGAGAGAGAGAGAGAGATAGAGAGAGAGACGGAGGTAGAGAGATCGAGAGAGAATGTGGGTTAGAGAGAGAGAGAGAGAGAGAGAGAGAGAGAGAGAGAGAGAGAAAGAGAGACTGACAAAGACGAAAATAAGAAACAAGTTTTAATATGCCCCAGAGTTAGCCATCACAGGAAAACAAAAAAATATCGCCATTGCAATAGGATATTAATTCCCCGAAAATATAAATAAATAGATTTTTTAAACAAAATGGGACTTGATAATCTTCTTTTGGTGTTTTTTGGTCGCTGTTTTTGTGTGTGTGTGTTGGGGGTGGGGGAGTGGGGAGGTCTTGTATGTTTTTCTAATAGATTGTTGGCTATCACAACTCAGTTTGAATCGTCAGCATAATACAATTATTCTGTCAACAACTACACTAAGTGCGTTAGACTTTTACAATATATTTTATCTAGACACGGATGATTTTAAAGCAAGACTAACAGACCGTGTATATTAGAGCACAGGATAAAAAAACGTGGATGGTTTAACACACTCTCTCTCTCTCTCTCTCTCTCCTTCTCTGTCTCTCTGTCTCTCTCTCCCTTCCTCTAAATTATCATTCTCTCACCCTCTATCCATTTCTCCTCTCTCTCTCTCTCTCTCTCTCTCTCTCTCTCTTTCTCTCTCTCTCTCTCTCTCTCTCTCTCTCTCTCTCTCTCTCTCTCTCTCTCTCTCTCTCTCTCTCTCTCCTGTTCTATTCTGTTCTGTTTTGCATATTTTATTAGTCTTGATGCTACTGTTTTTCCTTACATTTCACTTTAAAATCACCCCATCCCTCAATATCAGCCGCATCCAATCAATGTGAAACAAACCAAAAATTAAAAAAGAACAACAAACAAACAAAAAACATACAGTAAAGGCAATACGTCAATGTTAAAAGTCTAACAGTACCTTTTATCGGTGTCATTTAACATGAAATCCTTTAAAAAAAAACTTGACTAAGGAAAAAAAATCGAGATAATGAACCCGATGACAAGTATATTCTGCAAATGTGTGCATCTCATTATACTGCATACTGTTGATACACGAATCTGTGTGGCAATCATGGCTCTCTACTGCCCGCTGTGCATACAAACAGAATGAACATCGACTATTTGACCCGTTACGAGTATTTTAGATCTATACGTTTATAATTTTATCATTATAATCAGTAGATCGGAGAGCTCTGATCGTTTACGTGTTAACTCATTCATCAAAGAAAGTGCTATCAGCGGGCTTATCTCGCCACTTAAGTTAGGGGTTATCTTTATTGTCACATTCCAATTGTTCTGATCGCAGTTCTCATTGCTTCTGTATTTAAAGGGACAGGCCCAATTATGCAATCCACAGTGCTTGAAAGATTGTGGACTTTTTATATAAAACTGACGCAATATCAGGCGAGGGGAATTTTGTTTTAGAACAATAGTAAACTTCAAAGAAGAAAAAAATCGACGGAATGTATCAAGAAGTAAATGAAACTACACTATGGACTTCTAATTTAAAGAAAGGAAACATGGACCAACTAATATCTAGAAAAAATGTAAAAAAGACATGTCTGTAGAAAGATTACAAATAAATCTACCCTAGAATGTGAATAACATTTATCTTATCTTATCTTCAAAAAATTGCACACATAAAATTTCTTTTCAAAATTAATCGTCTGAGACCAAAAGTGATCGCATAAATAAGGAAACAAGAAAAAAAAAACAAAGACAAAAAATGAAACACTCGGGCCGTACAAGTAAAAGCAATCATGTACAGAGGGATGCGAATATATTATTGTTGTCGACTTTCAAATTGTATACTAAAAAATCTTTCATATTACAATCATAATGATAGAAAATCCCCCCCCCCCCCCCCCCCCACACACCAACACACCCACGATATGCATGCAAATTATGGATAAATATCACACTTGGTCTTCGCAGTGTTTTCCCTTCTACGAAAAATTACAAAACAGAACGTAAAACTGTTCTTACATTTAATTTACTTCCATTTCCCGTGTAAGCTGGAACGAACTAATATATTATTGAGGGATATGAATAAAAAGAAGAGAGAAAAAAAAGTATTGCGTTATCTAAAAATCGATTCTTAACTACATGTACATTGATAGTTTAGTAATGAAGGTAAAACGCTTCAGGAAAAAAAAAATTAGAAATCGTTTCTGCACATGAAACAAATAGTTCGCAAAGAGAAAAAAAAATGTCTAGAAGAGCAGGAGATGGAATGGTATGCACAGCAGCAGTATCAGTTAAAGAAGGCGGAGGACCAGGTGGAGAAGAAGAAGAAGAAGAAGAAGAAGAAGAAGAAGAAGAAGAAGAAGAAGACCAGGGTGGTTATGATGATGATGATAATAATGAATATGAAAATGATGATGATGATGATGATGATGATGATGATGATGATGATGATGATGATGATGATGATGATGATGATGATAATGATGGTGGTGATGATGATGAGGATGATGATGATGATGATGATGATGATGATGATGATTATAATCATAACGATGTAGATGAAGATAAAAATGAAAATCATCAACACGATGGTTGGTGGCTATGTTTTATACGATCTTTACTACTTCACGAAAGGAACAAATTGGTATTTTTTTTAATTATTACTTTTTTTTAAAACATGCTATACGTTTTAAATCACACAGAGGATTATAATTAGTGTGTTAGAGAAAGGTAACAGGAAAATTCTGTACTTCACAAAATCTGACATCGCTCTTAATAATAGAAAAAAAAAAGTTCATATGTTTTTATGAACGCATCAAGAGGAAACTGAAGTCGTGCGTTATGAAAATTCCTTTGTAGTTAAGCAGCTTAAATGGCACTATAATACTCTGGTTTGCACTTGGCCGACACTTGAGAAACTGAGTTTTGTAGCTTTCTTACGCTTCGTGAACATTATGACGCCACATCTAAGGTTATACACAGCCCATATAAATAGATATTAATGCACGAGACGAGCTGACCGTTGCTTCTAAGGGTTCATATTTATAGACGTTTTCTTTTACTGTGGAGCCACACCTGTAGGAATAGAAGAGTTCATACGTTTCAACGGTGACCAGTGGGAAATAGGAAGAGAGAGAGAGAGAGAGAGAGAGAGAGAGAGAGAGAGAGAGAGAGAGAGAGAGAGAGAGCTGGAGGAGATAACAGGAAAGAATGTATACATACCGTATATGAGAGGAAAGATTGCTTACTGGGCTATGAGGCATTAAGAGAGAAGCCGAGGGAAATCGTGTTGCCCTGGGTCTCAATAGTGTAACCAAAGAACGACTTTGGTGTAATTTTGTAAGTGATTAAGTGAGTAACATCGAGATTTGTGAACTAACTAGCAGTACGGCTAAACGAGACGAAAACCTGGGATAAAGAGGTGTGGTAAGATTAACGTGCGTTGCACGAATGCATGTATGGTGTGTGTGTTGTGTGTATCTGTTGGCCTAATCTACCTTTTAATAGTTTAAAACGCCTTCTTTGTGTGTACTTCAAGACTTCACCCAATGCTGTAGGTATTTTAGGGATTTTCCCCCTAACGTCACATATGTAGGCCTATAGACAAAGTACTTGAATTTGATTAAATTTACAAATCACAACTAACGAATGACATGGTGTTGATTTGTTTTTATTATTAGGGTGACAAATAAAATGTTGAATTTTTAATTTGCATTTAAGTAATATAAATTATATTATAACGAACACAAACAATCCCAAAAGGTGTGTGGGAGGTAAAGCTTGTGAGGAAGGAAAACAAGGTAAGCTACATGACTGTACAGGATCTAGTAGCAAGGCTATTGCGCTGTAAGTCTGTAACGGGTGCATGCACTGCTGACTTCACGCACACTGAATTCCGAAGCCTGAGACATGTGTAGTACCAAAAAAGTGTGATAAAATTGTATGTAGTGAATGCGTTGACATTGTGAAGAAGGTTATGCTGTTTCAAAATGCGCCATTGAAAATTGTCGATACTAAGGGAACAGTTTTGTAGGTAATCATAAAGTATACTTCCCGAAATCATAATAAAAATTTTGAAAAATAATTAAAAAACAAAACAAAAAACAAAACAAAAACATCTAAAAACGACGATATTCTCAGTCTGATAGAAGTTTGGTATTTTTTTTTAAGAAATTTTTTCAAACGTTGAGTGGTTGAATCAAGACAATGAAAGGATGGGAGCGGTTTTATTAAGTTGGTTGTTTTAAACCTACGTAAATAGCAGTACGAGCTCTTAACTATCGTTATAATAATGATCTGGAAGAGCGATAAATTCATAGGTTATATCCGAATTGTATGTATAATAAATTCATATGCTATAGCCTGATGCTCTTGTGACCAATTCATAAAAAGCTAAAAAGATTCATTGCATGTAAATTAGCAACAGGCTGATACAAAGTTTATCAATAGATTCACACACACACACTTGAAAATAATCGCAAAAAAAAAAATCAACTCTTGCATAATTATAAATAGATCCAATACACACAAGTCTTGACTATAGTACTGCCTGGTATAGTGTGTCACTGATACTATACCAACGCATAGCGAATCTACAGCATAAACTACGCTTCTGGTTCGGCGACTTTATGTTTTCGAAAGGACAATAGTAATAATAGCATACAGGATAATTTTACCACCGATAGTTAAACTTTTTAGATTGTTACTTGCTGATACCTTCTCCCAGGATTATACAAAACAACAATTCCTAAGCTCGTGCTACTTTAACATAAATTATATGACATTGTAGGGAAAATCAATCAATGACATATTCCACAGACAAAGCTAATTTGATGGTTGGATTGGCAATCGGATTCCATTTGGGAGAACAATGATTTACTATACTTTGTTTTGTAGATTAAAATCTGGAACGCCTTAACTAGTGGCTGCCGCAGCGATATATGGCAACCATAATAGTTTAAAAATATCCATCTCCTCTTTTACTTCACCGCCATAAACTATCATGTACAGGTACTGTACAGGTGTAATTACAGCAGGGGGACATAGTTCGTATTCAACAACTCACACTATGAGCAGCTTAATTCATGTACAACGCAACCTGACGAGGAATTGTGCGACAGACATTATACCAAACATGACATGCATCAACTATAATACTGTGCACTGTACTGATGAAGTATTTGATTTTCGTATGAACGCACGTCCCCCATGTTCTCTAATCCTGTTGGGATTATGAATTTAAGATCTTCTCGTCCTGAGGAAAAGTTACAAAATGAAACAAAAAAAACTTACCGAAATAATCCCCAGAAGTTTGTTCCATCTCGTCCTCTAACTGTTGCGTCAGCGCCGCCAGTTTCCGCTCGGCATCAGACGGTCCACTTGTTTTCGGGGGTGTGACCTGGAAAGCGAGTTGAGACTTGAGGCCCCCTGGAGACATGATGCCCCCTCTAGACTGCAAGGATCGAGCAGCACCCAGGGAAGTCGGCGGCTGGATTTGGATGCCCTGGACAGGAGCCACGAGTCGGACGTTAGGCTTGCCTGGCTGGGAGCTGGGTCCCGAGGCCTGAGTCTGGCTGGGCGTCACGGTGGCGTGTTTAACCGAGGTCTGTACATCGTGGGGACCATGATAAGGCGGCGGAGGCTCCGAGGGGGCTGGATTGGGTGGGGACTTTTTACCAGCGATTGATAGAGTCATATCTCGCTCAAGCTGCTGTGTGAGCGCGGCCACTGTCATCTCGGCATCCGCCTCGCCCTGGCGGTTGAGCATGTGCTGCTGGGCAACATTCTTGTAGTTTAGGGGGACCCTCGCGGGCAGCACCGGTGGCGGTGACGGCGCGGACACTGTCTTAGAACTGGATTGGGGAGATGCTGCAGAGTGCTGCACGCTAGAGGAAGAAATAGTCCCGTTCTGCAAATGATTGGCGTTTCGGGTTTCCAAAATAAGGTTATTGCTGCTGCTTGAGGCGCGGGCAGTAGTGTGCATGCTGACAGCGGTTTGTGCCTGGGCCGGCAGTGTTCTTTGTCGCGGATCCGTGTAGATGTGAGAGGGAGGAGGGGGTGGGGCGGGTTCGCCAAAGCGGTTGTCGGGAAGCAACTGCAAAGGTGCGTTGTGATTTCTGGTTGCCATATTTATTACTTGGGGTTGTTGGGGCGAGTTTGATAATGTGGAAGATGTAAGACGAGGGTCGTGTGGACTGCCACTCGTTTGTCTAGAAGACGTCGCCTCCACCATTTGGACGGTCCAGCCCGAACGATTGGGAAGAGGTGGGTTGGCTAAGGCCAGGCTAGATCGAGGACTGCCGCCGAATCTTCTCATATCGTACAAAGCAGCAGCGTTCGCAAGGCTAGAGCGAGGACTTGATCCGATGGAGTTGCCTTGGGAGTCCCCACCACCGCTGGCGATGCTAGAGCGAGGACTGGAGTAACCAGATGATTGGTAAACACTCTGGTACTGCACATTGACCTGGTGGGACTGGCCAGACGTGTTGATGAACGGGGCACTAGGGGCAGGGTAGCGTTGACCACCAATGATGACATTTCTCTGCTCCGCTGAAGTTGATGGGATACTGACCCCTGCATGCGAGGAAAGAAGTCTACTCCCACTGCCATGGTGCCAGTACATTGGACCTCCGCTTACATCGTTCAAGTTACCGCCATGTACAGTACCCAAAACAGTCGCCGGAATCGGTGGCGGTTTAGCGGCATCTCTGACACTAATGCTGCTCACAAAGGTGGACGAGCGCTGGTCTGTGCTGTGTATTCCCCCACCGTGCATATCGCAGCCCTCTGTGGTTCCCGTGCTTTCCTCTATACAAGCCCCACCTGTGTAACTGCAAGGCCTAGATTTCGACACGCGAACAGGATTACCTGTGCGGCTTATTTCCACTTCAACTCTAGGTCTATCAATGGGAAGGGTTGGTGGGTGGGAGGAAAAAGAAAACCCACTAGATCTAGGTTGTATTACATGTATGGGATCAGATCCTGATTTAACTGTATGAATATTACTTGTACTGTATGTAGGTGTATTTTTGGATACAGACTGCGGTGGGTTGCTTAAATTGCTATTTAACCTTGCACAGGGTAAAACAGGTGCACATTCTTGATAAACCCCCGATGTATAAATTTTCTGTTTACCTTGGATTTGATTGATAAGAATCGGGGAGCTAGCAGTAGGTGTATCCCTTTGGTCGTTTCCTGAGCCCCGATGATTTTGTAAACAGATTGGAATTACCCGCGTAGTAGATCCAGATCTTGATTCCGGTGGTTCCGAAGTGGCTCTGGATCTAGGTCTAGACCCAGACTCAGCTCCAGATCTAGACCCAGGGCTTTCATTCAATGTAGATTTAGATCTAGATGAAGTAGATCCAGATGTTATACATGTATCCAAGTATTGAAAAGAATCATTATCCGAAAGGTTCGAAATCACATTCACAACAGGAATATAAATCCGCCTGGGACTTGAATTACTAACTCCATCGGATTCACTTCTAACTTTAGAATTAACGGCACCATTGTGCTCCTTGTCTTCTCCTTTCGAATCAGACGAAACACCTTGATTGTGGTGCGCTCCGCCACTCGAGAACTTAGTTACACTAACCGAAAGCTGTCCTCGTCTGATCCAGTTCACATCTTTGTTCGCCGCCGGTCTGTCCATTGACTGCCAATACACAACCCTCTACAGCCCAGCCCAGCCCAAAAACCTAGGGCACTGCATTGAGCCGATTTGGGGCCAGTAGCCTAGAAGGTGCGTGTGTGTGAATTCCGACGATTCACAGCCTCGTTCAATAGGCCCAAGAAAGATCGTTCGTTCGCCCCTCACTACTGACTTGACGCGGCACCTGGCGAACTGACGAGAGGGGGGAGGAAAAGAAGCCCTCACACTTGAGCATTGTGAATGTGAATAAATGGAACAATTATGGATTTAAATTCCCTTTGATTTCAGTTTAGTAACAAAGCTACAATGTATGTAGAAGCATCAAATAAAATGCCCTACTTCGGTGCAGGACCCATCCAAGCATTCTCAACCCTGGCGTAAAGCTCTCACTCTCACAGTCCCTCGCATCGATGCGGCGTAATAATACACATTTTTCCCTCTCTGTTCTCCTTTTTACTCCCCATGCGGAATCTTATAGTCCAAACTGAATGCAACGGCACTGTTGAGTATGGCAATCTGTTGATAGAAAATCGATGGTTTGATAATGTTATTTAACGCTACCTAATGATTGGTACCTTTGAAATATCACTTTGTCTCATAATGTTACCCTCGTATTTATGGTCATTAATTTTGTTGATACAGGAAACAAATTATGCTTTTGTATTTTGTATTTATGTGATGATGATAATGTTATTGAACGCTACCTAATGATTGGTACCTTTGAAATATCACTTTGTCTCATAATGTTACCCTCGTATTTATGGTTATTAATTTTGTTGATACAGGAAACAAATTATGCTTTTGTATTTTGTATTTATGTGATGGCATTTAATGTGATTTATTTACATTGCAATGAAAAACTGTAGGCCTACAAAAAGTTTTTTCTGTGATAATATACAATTCAGTAGCTGTGATATATACAATTCAGTAGCTGTGATATATACAATTCAGTAGCTGTGATATATACAATTCAGTAGCTGTGATATATACAATTCAGTAGCTGTGATATATACAATTCAGTAGCTGTGTTATTATATTAGTAGTAGTAGTAGTAGTAGTAGTAGTAGTAGTAGTAGTAGTAGTAGTAGTAGTAGTAGTAGTAGTAGTAGTAGTAGTAGTAGTAGTAGTAGTAGTAGTAGTAGTATTGTAGTATTGTTGTTGTTGTTGTTGTTGTTTTATTATTATTATTATTATTATTATTATTATTATTATTATTATTATTATTATTATTATCGTGGTGGCTCAATCATGTTCACCAGCTAGCTCGAGTTCTCGATTTCAGCGTTTCCACTTTCCAGGAAAAAGACGAACACATTGGACTCGAATTTGAAACGAATAACAGGGAAATAAGGAGAAGCCGTCAATCGGATAGCAAGTTAGAGCTGAAGAAAGGAAGCCGTGTAGCTGTGATCTATGGGTTCCGAGTCATCATCATCATCATCATCATCATCATCATCATCATCATCATCATCATCATCATCATCATCATCATCATCATCATCATCATCATCATCATCAGACTGACTTGTTGGTCTTGAGCGGTCCTTCCTGCCTCGCTGTGTCTCCTTTGTAGCTAGTGGCTGGTGTCATCCATTCACTCTTTTGTAGGCATGCCCGGTCTTCGCCTTTTGCCCCTAGCTTTGCTTTTAGGATAATGCCTTTCCTAGCTGTTATGTCTGCTCAGGTGCCCTACGTTTTCGTTCTTTGTTCCTATGCAAAAGCCAATTGGATTTGATCACAAGTTCTTTTAGTATGTCGCCATTTCGTCTAGATTCCGGGTACCGGACATGTAGAAGTTAGTACATGCGCACATTGATCCGATGCCTCCCCTTTTAGACCCGTTTAGATCATTTAAGATAAATATCGTGCGTTTAGTCTATGAGGTTTAAATAAATGCCTTCCCTAGCTTCTAGACCTGATCTAGGATCAAGATTTGTGTCTAAAGTTAGGGCTACCAAATTTCCGTTGAAAATGGTTAGAGGTGGCCGCGGTGATCATGATCTTCCGCGGATCGCTACTTTTTCCGCGTTTTTCTGCTTTCCTTCAAAGTCCGCAAATCACGGAATTTGCCATTGAGTGGTATTGAAATGAGAACATCATGTCATCCCATCTGACCCGGTAGCGAAATAAATTCGTTATTGGAACACTGCTCAAGTCGCAAATTGTCGAAGTTTACCTTTGAGCGGTATCGATAATAGGTCTATAGTGTCAACCGATTGGGCCAGTGTCTGTAAAGAAATGCGATAATGCAAAAAAATAATACATGTACATGTATCTAAAAGTAAAAGCCGCCGACTGGCAATTTGTCGAGAATAGGTTGCTTTCTTTTTGACTCGCTCCATCATTGTAACACACTTTCTTGTTCTACGTTTTTCTAGTGCATGCGCAATCGTAATTTTTAAAAATTATGTTACAACTAGCCAATGCCCTGTTCACCGAACAGGTAAGTTTTGTTAGCAGTTACATCATTTACACAGAGAATAGAAAAACTTACTGATTAGCAAACATTTTTTAGAAAATGTAGGACAGTAGGCCTACAACTCCTTCTTTCAAATAACGTCGTCTACTCAGAAGTGCTAAACTAATCAGTAAGTTTTTCTATTGTCTGTGGAAATTAATGTAACTGCTAACAAAACTTACCCCACGTCTTTGAACGGAAAAATCATTTAAGTACAATCGTAATTAATGAGCATGACTACATTGAGAGTCAGTCGGGATCGGGCACTAAAATGAGCCTTATATTCCCAAAAAGAATAAGTACAAAATATTATGTCTATTTAGATCTAGATCTACATCCAGCTAGGCCTAGGCCTAGTATGTTATATCCTTGCCAATCTAATGGTTAACTATGTCGGAAAAGTAGGCCTATCACCAAAAAAAAAACAAAAACAAAAAACACACACAAAAAATACAGAATTTAAAACGTTCAAATTCGATTTTAAAAAATGTCCATTTACCGTACAATCCATACAAGTGTGAACATTTTTTTTTTACTTTTTACTGTTGAACACACCTCTTTTTTTCTATGACTATTCAATTGATTTCCGACCGGTAGTCGCGGTGAAAATAAGATGGATTTATAATTAATATGGTTGATAGCATTGATTAATGAAAAATTGATTAAGCGTTGATGTTATTAGTTTTATGACTCTTAAATCTTCATTGGCTCATTTGTAATTTTATTGTAAAATTTGGGATTTTAGGATGGAGCGGTTTGGATTTGATCGCATGTCTAAGTTTGAGACGAAGACAATTATAATATTACTATAGATTCAGGGACGGGAATTTGTTTTTCCCACCTTTTCGGCACCCGAGGAACCATTGGAGAAAAGAAACCAAAAAGCAAACCTCAAATATTGCGATGGCCGAAAATTCGGTAATAAAAATAATAATATATAAAAGATACTTCGTATTTTCTTGGAAACTTCTGTACAGCTCCAAGCATAAAGGATTTGCCGGCCGTTGTCAATTCAAGATGATACCAACCCGATCTGTCGTTTCTTACTCATCTAAGGCGAATAGATGGCATGGTTATCTCAATGAAATGTTTTTGACACGTGTGAGTTTGAAGACCAAATAATACAAACGTTGAGCCCAGTGAGCTCGAAATTTTTATGAAAAGAAATATTTTCGTCACCAATTGACTGATCGCAGTTTGTGTGAAAACTTCTCTGAATTCCAAAATTTAGTGTACATATTTTACATCTAGATTCTAGACTGTATTTATGGGTGTAGATCGATTGTAGACCTTTACATTTTCTTTTTAGGTCTACGATTTCAGTAATAATATATTGAGGTATTAATAGTCTGCAATGCTTGAGAGATAAACCCTTATGTACTAATAACAAAATAAGTGTAGATTCTTGAGTGTGAGTTATCTAGTATAATTTATGCTAGGCTACAAGTACAACATTACGGTACATACAGTGTATATGTTGAAGTCTATCGTACTCTTGATGACCTTTCCATCCTTCTGTGATGGCATGACTTTTATAGTATGGCAAAATAGTCTAGACGCTACCTGAGAAGGAAACATTTAGATGGGTCTAGTTAGTTAAATGTTTATATAATTATATATTTTTCAATAGGCCTATCTTGTCTACTTAAAAAAATGAAAATGAAGTAGGACCCCATAGGGGCCTAGTCCTAACCAGTTTGCCGATCTCCCCTTGCGATACATTTTTCTCCGTTTCAACCTATCTGCAATAATTATGAAGACTGCTGAGTCATTCAAGCGTTAATTATCGGTTCATTTTGCGATGTTGTGATAAGGACGAAATAAAGAAAGAGGACTCAAAGCCAGGATGTTCCAATCCGTGGAGCTTTAAGTGGCTAGAAGGGAAAGTAGTTGTGAAAATCGATCCCATTGAGTGTTCTTGAGTCGATTGTGAAAATTGATGTAAAAGGAAAGCACAGTGCACCTGCTCTCCAAACTTATCTGAGGGCCATATTTAGGAGCTAAAATTACAAAATTTCTTCAGCTTCAGGGAGCCGTTGGCCCCCAGACCCCCAACGGGGCGCTGCCCTGGACCCACTGGGGGCCTTCTCGGCCTCCAGACCCCCACGCGGAAAATCAGTGGATTTCATCAACCTAACCAGTTTGCCGACCCCCACAAAACAGGAAAACTAGCTGGGAGTGCAATAAAAAAACAAAATCGAAGAAAACATCGTTTTTTTTTATGTCAGCGACGCAATCTGCTGTGTGTGTCAGTTGAGTATACAATGCGAGTAGTCAATAAATTAAATAATTTTTATTTAGCGTTTGGACACGCAGGGTAATCGTGTCAAACGGTAACACTAAACATCGTTTAGTGGCACTAGATCTAACTGGCTCCTACCGGTGTCACTAAGTTCTCATTCTTTTTTGTTGTTAAAGTTATCCGAATACCCGTTACCGCCCAATGTAAACAACCAACGCATTTGGTGAGTTTCTAGAGTTCTTTATGTCTGTTTGATAACCATGAGCACACACTTCGTGATTGGCAATGCCAGCAGCCTTTTCATAATAAAACGCGACTTTTAAAAACCAGGCCCTAGATCTATTATCATTAATTTTGTTACTCATTAGCCTACCTACTTTTGATGTCCATAGTCACTGTGGGCAGCCAATATCTGATGCAAAAGTTGTAGATCTATTTTTTGAGAGGTTTGAATCCATTATCTATGTGTAGATTCTAGATTTAGAATTAAAGGGTAGAATCCGCAAACAAGACGTAGTATACGTCTCTTAACAATGTAAGAATAAAAAGGCTTATGTTTGTGCATTCTACCACTGGACTCAAGGGGTAGAATACACAAACATGATGTAGGCTAGCTTACTTCTCACCGTAAGCTTTATTATTCTTTTATTGCTAGGCCTTGTTTGTGCATTCTACCCTAGGTCTAGATCTAGATTTATAGAGTAATAGATAATTTCTAATAGGTTTTTTTCAGTATAGCAATATAGCTGTTACCATGCTGACGTGCCATACAATTATATATAGCTGTTACCATGCTGACGTGCCGTAAAAACAAACATATATATCCGTATAGAACTAGATGTAATGTACATAATATATCTACACCGAGATGGGGATTAGATTCTAAAGGATCTCGATCTAGATCTAGATCTACAGCACATGCAACTTTTGTATGGGCATAATAGGCCAAGATTTATTTCATATTCCAAATGAAGCAATTTGAGTTTTTAGTAGATAAAAAAAAAATATATATACTGTGTTTAGGCATACTAGAAATATAACCTAGAAAACCCTTAACATATAGAAATCTAGATATTTCAACATCTTATCTTGGTGTAAAAGAATTGTAACATATAAACTAGGGTTGGGTACTGCACGCTAAATTTAGAGAGTGCGATTTGATCTATGTCGGCACTGTGTTGTTAATCACCAATTTGGCATTTGCTGATGCTCGCTTCGATGGTAGTGCAAATAAAAAACACAAAGTAAAAAAAAAAAAAACACTCATTGTTAAGAGGAAGGGGAGCATCTAGCAGGCTCGCTAGGAATCGCATGCGAGAAAGTCATTGTTTATTACATTTATATTTAGTGATTTTAGAATCTCCCTACTGCTAATAAAAATAGTAAATCAATAAGGAACAAAAATTTCAAACTGATGTCCCTTATCAGTTTACTGCTCCTGTAGTTTCACATGATGTAACATTTTTAAAACTAAAAGTCAAATGTATACGTTTTTTTTTTTATTTCTGTCCAGACTAACTTATTGAAGGAGACCATGGTAATCAACATTGCAGTAATTGGAGCTGGTGCAGTTGGCTTGTCAGCAGCCCTTGCAGTGCAACAAAAAATAAACAATGCCAAAGTTACTCTTATTGCTGACAGGTTTGATGAGAAGACTACAAGCTGGGGTGCAGGTGGACTTTTCCGCCTGGACTTAGATTCATGCCCTGCAGAGGAACAAAATACTTTTAGGTAATTATTCATACAAAATCTTATAACCATGGGAAGAATTTTGTTTCTTTTGGGACACCAATTATAGAATGCTTTTCAGTTTTGTGAAGTATAAAATTACCTTTGCATTATTTTATATGTTTTACTTAAATTTTTAATTTAGGGTCTAATTTTGCCCTGAAACTGATGAGAGGAAAAAACAAAATAGACAAGAGTGCTACTAGAGAATGATTTTTGTTTTGACCTTTAGGAAATATTGAATGAAAATTTTGGTTGGAAAAAGCAAATTTTATCTCTCACCTATTTTAATACCTTCTGGGACTTATTTATCTGTTAAAGCTTCCTCTACGTCACAGGCACCTCAAAAGCGGGATACCTGGGACTTGTTTGATCACATAATATGACACTAACCCAGTATGCAATAATGTGTCTGCCAGAGTGGGACTGGAACATAAACCTTCTGTATCAGAAATTGATGCTCTAACCTCAGAGCTGCCGCACCTCTGTATATTTATGAGAAAAATTATCAGAGGGTTTTGCAAAGATTCTGCATAATTATAAAGGTTGTTATTAAATCTGAAAACAATCTTATAAGAGCAAAAAGTACAGGAAATTGTATATAAAAGAAGGGATTATCTTCGAGGTGTCAGTAATGATGATAATCTTCCCCTTATTTGTTATTTTTTTATTGTTCGTGCAAATGAGGTAGTTATAGTAAATAGTTACTGGTTAGATATAATTTAATGAATTATTAAAATGATATACTCCAATATTTATTTTTTGACATTTGTGTTTCTTCTATTTTTATCTCTTCATACCAGAAAATGGGGCACAGATTCATGGAAATTTTACAGCAGCCTGGCTACATCTGAACAAGCACAGAAGTGTGGTTTGACCTTCGTCTCAGGGATTATGCTACATAATGCTCCAAAGGTGGTTTTCCCCAGATTTGACATGATTTCTGAAGCTATAAATATTACTTTAAGTAAAAGATGTAAATAGGCTTTACTAGATTTTTTTTTTTTTGTGCTTCTTTGTTGGTAAATTATCAGTACCTTAATTTCAAACCATGCAGGAGATTTCAGTGTAAATGACAATGATTGCTTCATAAACTATGAGCATTATTAAAATTTAAAAAGTGAATTTTATTTTGATAATTGAGCACTGTTTTTCCTTGTTTTTCTATTTAGCTAATTGGTTGTTTGTGACATATTACTGGTGTTGTGTTAGAAATAAACCCTTGGTCAGTTGTTTTCCTAGGTTAAGTGATTGAGCTTTTAAACTGCTAACTACTATTTGAATTTGACTCTAATTCTACATTATATGGAAATAGAGCAGCAATGACTTATTGTTTTTGAAAAATAGGAAAGATAATCAATATTATTCGAATTATACATTGTTTCCTTCTTGAAGGATCTGGGATACAGCCTCTTGTCTGATCTGGCATATGACTTTCAAAAATTGGATGAAACACAGATGAAGAAATTAAGTATACCACTTGAATACAAGTGAGTGATTATTTAAATTGATATAATCATAGTTTTTTGTTTTTTTTTCATTATTCCATTGCTGCTCTTAATTTTAATGTTTTTTTTTATCACCAAGCTTAATTAATTGTTCTTCTTTGAAATGTTTTGCTTGAAGCATATCATCACTGTGCTATGATTTCGGCATAATTAATGTTTGCTGTTTTTGAGACAATCAATAAAGACTTTTTTAATTCCTCATTTTTGCTTTAATTTGACATAGGTTTCTAACAAGGTAATGGCAAAAACCTATAGGACATTTTTCGACTGAAAGTTCAGTTAGATAGATCTCTATTTTACCTTTACAACAATAAATCACTGAATTTTGTCATAAGACTAACCATAAATGGAGCACTGTGACAATATAATTTTAAACAAAACGAAACAGTACTTAAAGTGACACTTTTTGCCCCAGATTACCTTGTCTATTTCTTTCTCGCAGTTTGCTGTTGTTGTTTTCCTAAGATGTTCAGATATGGTTAGATTGTATAATTTTATTTCTAATGCCTTCTTGTTATGAGAATACATGTCCTGTGGATTGTGTTGTAGTTTATATCGATAACAATTCGTGATTCATTTGCACTTTTAAAAAAGCGATTAAGCCGCCACCCCCCCCCCCCCCCCCCCCCTCAGAACACAATTTCAATAACAGCAACGTTAGAATGTGTAGACCTTAGAACTTCATTTCAAAAGGGATAAATGTTGACGAGAATTTACTAACGTCATGTACGCTTATATTTTGAAAATTAAATATGCCTTGAAAAAAAAGGTCGAAAACAATTCTTTTACCTCTTACAAAACATCTCAGCGGGAGTTGCATATTCAAGACACGTCTGTCGCAGAATTCTTTTGGCCCCTTCAAATTTGTTTGTTTGTCGCCTTTCATTGAATTTTGACAATTTGCGAACGGTGCTGACATTATTTCATTCTTTAGGACGAAGTGTATCAAAAAATGTTTCTCTCTCTATTTTTTTTTTTTTTTTTACATCTTTGAACATTACAAGGTGAATTGAGCTGCATAAGCCTGTTATATATTGTGTCTCCATTTCCCTCAGCATTTCAAAGGCTAAACATCTACATTTATGGACACAAAAGATATCATCTAAAAGAATTCTCCTGTCTTTTGTTTTGCTTGATAGTTTGATTAAACAATACTTCTCTAGATCCAGCCGTTGTGTAAAGTTTACTTCATAAGTATTTTCTCACCCCCACTCCCACACCGACCAAAAAAAAAAGCCATCCAAAAATCATTTTTAAAATCATTTATTTTTTTCTTAAATTTGGTGGAATTTTCTCACCAGGATAGACCTTTTAAACAAAATTAGTTTCAATCCAAATAATGTTTTAATTTTGATATCTGCAACACAGAGATTGAACAAATGTGCTAAACTATCTGATGCTTGAAATGACTTGGAAACCACCAAAAGAAAATGACTAAACATCAATTAGACATGCTTATACTTTTTACATCTGCCAAAACATCATTTTGCACTGTTACTAGTTACACAAGAATGGACATTTTTGTTAAATGAACAGAGACTTTTTATCATACGTTCAAAGTCATACTCAATGAACTAAGACCATTTAACAAAAGTTTGGCTCTGCTAAGATTTTAAAATGAAGATTGGTGATCAGGTGCATTCAGTATTGTTGTGCAAATGTGCACTTGATATAGAATACTTAAATAACTTGTACCCAAGGGGATCTGCAAAATTGCATTGAATTTTTGAAGTTCACATAGGTGCCCAAAATGACACTAGTTTTTAAGTTAGATTCTTTTAAAAATGGTTTGGTTTTTTTATTTCCTCATAAAATTAAATGGAGATATATAATTATAGGACATACATTTGGTATTTCACTCTGTCATATTTTTTAAATATTTGTTTAATAAGTGTTTTCCACTCTGTCTACTTTTGATTCAAACTTGTAGCTGAACATTTTACGACTCAACACCCAAAAGTATAAATAGATTTTATGTTTTACACTTCTTTTGAAATTTATCTTGTTTTTGAGAAGATAATTAATGTTGTTACTATTTTTCCCTGGTTATTGCATGAATTTCTTACACTATAGAAAAGTGTTCTGCTGAAATCCATTGTATGCACTGATAGATGATCATTGTAGAAAAAAAGTACTTAATTTTGGTTTGGTAATAACTGCTTATAGTTAAAAGGATGCCAAGTCTGGAAGTGAATCAGTAGGGAGGGTATGGGAGAAATGAATAGAAGCTTTTGGGTCTTCCAAACAGAAAATTTTAATGGTTACACAGTAAATTTTGTTTCTTAAGTATATAGCAAAGTATAATTATCTCTCTCTCTCTCTCTCTCTCTCTCTCTCTCTCTCTCTCTCTCTCTCTCTCTCTCTCTCTCTCTCTCTCTCTCTCTCTCTCTCTCTCTCAACAGTCTCTAAAATGTTTGTGAAACTCAGAGAAGGAAAAAAAAAACTTTTGTGTGTGTGTGTGTTGTTTTTTGACTTAAAAAAAAATGTTAACAGCCATTTACTAGTAAGCGGGCATCTGGGCCTTCCTATGTCTAAAGGGCTTCAGCCATTTTGAATGATTCTTAGCTGCCTGCTTATGCTGGGTATTGTGTCTATATTTTGTTTTGTTTTGTGTATGTGTATGTGTTTTTTTTAAATTTTGTTATTGTTTTGTTTCTTTGAAATCCAAGTTGTTTCATTAATATCTAGTCAAGTTGGTATAAAAACATACTCTTACTATAACAGCCCCTTACTCTTTGTAAAAGAAAAAAGTGAGTGTATAGAATAAATTGATCTGATTTAATACCTACAAGTTTCCATGTTGAGGTATTGTCATGTGAGTATCTTTTTTTCATAGTTCATGTACTGTTACGCTGTTTTAGCACAGGTGAGTACATGTAGTAGAATCAGGCTCAAGCTGAAAGAAATGATTAACACAGAAAGAGGTATAATTTATCTAAAAATGTAGTATATTGTATGTATATTAATTAATGAAGAATTTCCGAAAATAAGCCTGCAAAAGTGGAAGTTAAATTTTTGTCTTTGCTTAGGACACAGGTAAGGAGAGAAGAATCTGTATTCTCTGTCAAAAGGAAGAAATTAAATATTTTTTGTCATTTCAAGAAAACGTATGCAAAAATAAAGTAAAGGAGAACATTCCTGAACCCAAGAATTGCTCTAGCAGAAACATATCTTAAGTAAAAGAACAACCAAGAACTTGAAGGCTTCAGTTTTTTTGCTAGAAGTAATTCCATCAACACCATCATGGGGAGCTAAAAAAACAACAGTTTTAGCAGGACATACTAATCAAATCACAAGAAAAATGTTCAGACATTTACAGCAAATCTGACCTTGTGCAGTGGAATAAAACTGAACTCTTCTAACTCCCTGGCATTTTGCTCAGTCTTTAGACAACAAAAGCAGGTCACCTTGACCACAAAGCTGCCTTTTGTTCCAAGATGTCTGTATGTCAATAGGGAAGTGTCAATCCTGTGAATGCTTCCTGGTTCAATAGTGCAATTTGGATTTTCCCAATCAAGATTGCAAGTCTCTCAAAGAGACTTAGGAAGTATCTTAGCCATGAACTTCCTTTTTTAGGGAGCGTAGTGGTCTAATGGAAAAAACAGGTTCTCTCTGAGAGGCAAGGTGAATCGGTGCCGCTGCATCTGCAAGTTGAGGGTTGAAATCCCACATTCATTTTTCGGTTATTTTCTTGTAAAGCCTACTTCTAACCACTGTAGAAAATTACCTAAAAATTCTAGTTCCCTTTTTGCCTAAGCCCAGCACCAACGCCCAACCCTGGCATCACACTGAACCTTCTCAGTGACACAAAAGCATATTGTTTATTCCTTATTAATCCGTCCATACTGTCTACTCATCTCACCCTCCTCGGTTGGGTGTCAGCAGGTATCTGTAGAGTTTCTATTGAGACTGATGCAGGAAAACTGTCACAACCTTAGCAGATCAAACTTGTTTCTATGGTGAGTTTGTTTTTTAACATTCTTATTTATATTGAACATTAACAAGATTGTGTAAGCAGCGGGGCTGTGATGTGCTGCGGGAGAATTTAAAAATTTTTTATTTGCCTCACGTTTCCTTTATCTCTCAAATGGAAATCTCATAAGTAAGTTATCAAGTAAAAGTAAACATCTGTTTTTTTAAGATGAGGAAGAAAGATAAACAACCTTTGTTTAAAAAAAACTTTTATAGGAGTATGTTGTTCAGCTGACAACATTATGTGTAAGATTCTGGTTATTGCAAGAAAGTTGCATATTAATAACTTATACATTGGGCAATTTGATCCTTCAGCATTAATTACAGGCAGTAATTTTACGGTGTAATAGGCAGAATTACATTTATTTTATTTCATGTTATGGGAAAGAGCTTTCAATGTATGAAATTGTCTACACCGTAGGCAAAAAATGATTTTGATAATGTTCTCTTTTCATCTCTAAAAAAAAAGAAATAACGAAATTGATTCTTTTGATCCCTTTTACCTCTTTTTGAAATAGATATTTCTCCTTTTACCTTGCATCCTACATTTATGGTGGTTGGAATGTCTAATTGTGTTAAGCCGAGCTTAAGGAAATATGCATGCACATTGATCATGAGTTGATTCCCTTTCTTGAAACTGAAACTTCTACGATGTTGCTTATACATTTAGGACTGAAGGCATTTGCACTACTATGAGAATGTGTGGGGATCTAATGAGACTTGACACCCAACTGTTTATTCACGCTTTTGTTTTGCAGTGCTTTGCTTCTGTCCAGCCAAACTAATTAAAGTTCTTTTTTTTTGCAACTATATTTCTCTTCAGAACTAACACTGTTTGAAAAGCTTTTACATATAAAATCAGCTCTGTGGTGACCGTTTTTGGCAATTTATTTCTTTTGATTTTCGAGAGGATACACTTTGAATCTCTAGCAAATTTAGAACTCCGCACATTTGTTGCAGTGCTTCTTCTAGTAGTGTGAATATAATCAATCATTTGATGTCAAACAAAACATTTTTTAAGATGTAGTGTCCAATATGCTTTTATTTATTATACCTATATAAATGTAGCAATGCGCAAATGACAATTAAGTGTTTTAAATTTGAAACAATCCTGTCAGATATTTCATTTTAAGATTTGTATAGCTTTTGTTGAGGATAAAATTCATTTTCAAAATAGATTTATGTATACTGTCGTCAAATTGTTGGATCTTTTGGCTCCGATTAGACTAATGAGCCTACTATCAATTTTGAAATTTAAAATATTAATTGCCTCTTCTTCAAGAAAAAAATCCAAACAAAACTAGTTCTATTTCTTTTCAAGGCATCTTTAGAGAAAAAACTACTTCAGTCTTTCAGAGTGGCGTGAAGTGGACCCCCGCAACCCCCGCCCGAAAATAAAAAATAAATAATAAATAACCTATACGCATGTCAAAGCTATCAAATGATTCATATTGGTTGTTTTCTTTAATGTTAGAAATAAGAAGATGTCTTGGGTCAATTTTAATACAAATTGCACAACACTCCTGTAAAGCTTATAGACTAACTCCAATTGCCTATTTTTTCAATTTCAATTGATTTCCATTAGACCCAGAGGGAAGTTTCAACATGTTTTTCTAAAGCCTGTTTGAGCTTTTTTTTCTGTTATCATTTTCCCACATATCAGCAATAGTTTGCCTAACACAACTCTTTCATGTTTGACGGCTAACATCTTGGTTTATTGCACAAATATGCTCCTAAAGTAAAAGGAGGGAAGTCAGATGAAATTTGAAATTGAGACAAAATTTACCAAAGAAAAAGATGATCACAAATCATATCAAGGTAAGTTTGAGTCTTAGCATTGGTCAAGCTGCTTAGTTATTCCTTTAAAGTTCTTTTGTATTCATGTTTCAGGCAATACCACAGAGTGATATAGGTTATGACTTTCATCTTTACCAGTATGAACTATTCAGATTCTTCTCTCTAACTGTACTCTGTAACCCTGCTCCCCCTGCTGACAAGTTCTCTATAGAGGGAGGGAGAGAATTCTCTCCCTCTCTCCGGGTTTAACGTCTCCTAGGTTCCCCTTGGGGATCCTATACGACGTCAGGCTGCATTGACAGAAGACATAAGCTCAGGATGAAGACAAGACATGATAGATCTTATGCTAGTTCATTCTATTACTACGAGGCTGGTCCTCTTATGTACAGGGTTACCTAATTTTGGATTTTCTAAAGTGGAAAGGGAGGAAAGGTTAAGACAGATAAGACAATTCTTCCCTTTTACACTAGGGGGGTGGTTAAGATTAGGTTTATACATTTAATTTTCATTTTAGGAGTGAGGAGGGAGATTGATGAAATAGGTGCATCTGGTATGGCTGTATATTTAAAAGCGGGAGTATTGCCCTATTGGTATTCTACCTAAGTATTGTTCCACCATTCCTAATATTACCGTGGCTATTGCTGCTCCCACGATCACCACCTACCCGCCATAGCCATTCCTATTACGTCTGCAGAAGTTAATTTGATTTTTAAAAAAAAATCTTGCTGCTAATTATTACATTATGATCATCGTACCACCACCACTGCCACTCCTACTACCCCTATTACTACCATAACATTATCTACATTGTTATGACTACAGTTACCACTACTACCACTATTACTATCATTGCCACCAGTACATTTACTATTATCCCCACTATCACCACTATCACTATTATCATTACCACTACTGTCGCTATTTTTACTACCTCTATTAATTTTTACTACCTCTATTATTACTCGTATCAATATCCGTACAGATATTGTTATTACCACTTACTTCCGTCTCCCTTATTACCACTCTAGTGACACAAGTGATTCTAAGACCATTGCTGCCGTTGTTATTCATTACATTGTTACTATTTCCTGATTGTATCCAGTTTGGGTACGGTACCATTGGGTACATTATGATTAGTCTGTCTTTATTCTTAATATTTTTGATGTCTCTATAGTTCACGTCATCAAGTCAAGGGGGAAGAAAAAAAAAATGTAAATTAAAAAAATTAATAAATAATTAAATAGATAGGAAAAAGGGGGTGCTCAGTGTTGTTATTTTCAGCATTTTGGTCCTGGGACTTTGATTTATACATCCTCTTGACATACCGACCAATTGAGAGGGTGGGTTTGGGAGTGGTCAGGATGCATGGCTTCATTCTGTTGGGTCCACTGCCTCCCTCTAGTTGGGGCGCTTCTGTAGTAGGGGGGTATCTTGTTTTGCTTAGGTCAAGGTTGTGCCACTGGCTTTCCAGTCGTATTTTGTAAAAGGTTGTTGGACATCTCTCGGTTGATGTTTAGAGAGGGGTTTCAGTCCTCTTAGTAGTTTTTTTAACCATGTTGGTTATCGTGGATGAGCTTCTTGGTTTTAGCACTTCTGCTGTGAATGTGATGTTTTCTTTTGTGCATAGGCTCTTTAGTGTATTTCTTGTTGGAGTGTGGGCTGGATATGTTTCTATATATTGTATTTTATATGATGTGGTGCCACAGTATTCGCATTTCCTGCTGAACAAGAAAACAGTTTTTTTTATATGGATAGAAATAAAACAGCATCCATAATTGTTAAACAGTCTTGCTTGTTCGTTCGTTTTTTAGTTTATATTTTTTATCTGCAATTTTAGGTAGTTCAATGAGTTTGCATCTCATTGCTATTCTCAGGAAATGCTCTCTGACAATATGACATTGAGCGAAATTCATGATTTAATACTAATACTTATTACATGTTTTGGACCAGTCACCAGGTATTTAAATGTCATATAAGTTTGACAATAATCTGAAAGAAAGCAAGTAAAATTTTGTCCGAAATGTATGTTTTCTATTTGGTGCGAAATCCTAGACATTAAAACCTCTCATAATACAAAAAAATTCTGCTCTTACCCTAGGTAAAAATATGAGTAGGAGGTAGATGCCTGGTGCAACTACTAGTAGTTTTAACTTAGCAGTAGATTTAACAAATTTATAAAGATTATGCCAACCTTTTTTTTTTTAACTTTTATTTTTTCACTAGTTTTTCCCTTGCATGTATATATCATTAACATTTCTATTTACTATTGTTTTATTTTACTTACTTTAACACCCTTTGCTTGCTTAAATAGGTGTTAATAATTTTCACAAATGAATAAACGATTGTAATACGTAAGCACATACTTTTAATTATCCAGGATAAAGATAAGAGCAAACTCTTAGAAGTATTATTTGATTCTGTTTTTTTTTTATTACTACTGTTATGGGGAAGCATGCAGGCCCTACCTGGGATCCAGTTTTTCTCGATTCAAACCCAAATGCCAATGCTGTTCGAAGTTCTCACAGGCCCCAATGATAATTATAATATAGTCAAACTAATTGAATCAATTTTGTCCTTGCTGCCTTGTTCAACTTTTTTTTTTTCTTTTTTCTTTTTCCTTCCTTATACGAGCGTATTTTCAGCATCTCTGTATACATATAATACTGCTCAAGCTTTTATATAGCATGTCGTTTTCTATAATTTAATCTTGACCAACTACAGTAAGCTTTATTTCTTGATCCTTCTGATTTAAACTATATAATCAGAGATAACTTTGCACCACCAAGGTTGTCAAGTTTTAACCCCAGCAACCAAAAGTCCAACGTAACTCTATTATAACTGATTCTGACTTAAAAAAATGGAGATAAAAAGGTATGCAGTATGCATTAAAAAAATTGGAGAAAGTGAGATTGGTGTTTGATCACTTTCATTCTTGCACTAACAGAATGACAGCAAATACCTAAAAGGCTAATGGTTTGTACCCTCAACACTGAAAATGTAAAATGTTGATCATTTATTGAAATTTAACAATGGATTTGATCATTTTGTCTTTTCCTTTTTTTCATCACACATCTAAATGATATTTCATTTGTTGAAACTATCCTATACTTATTTAATTGCATGACGTTCTCAAAGTGGATTATGAACAACACATGTAATTTCAATATTTTCAGTTTAGTTTTCATGCATTTAAAATTCCTTTTGAAAATTAAGCTTTCGTGCCCTGCATAAGTTAAAAGAGAAGGACGAAAAATAAGTGTTTTGATTCTTTGCTTCTTTTACTATATTTAAGGACAAGTTTTATACAGAGCATATTTTTCAGATTCCGTACCAATGGCGGAAAGGTGGAATGTTGGAAAGTATCAAAACTTTCTCAGGTTTGTATAATCATAATGAACACTACACAATGTTAACATTTTTTGTTTTAAGCCAGCAGTCACAATTGTCTTATGAAATACATAATTTACTATGCTGTGTCAAATGACCTCAAATGATTTTAAGGGAGGGAAATTCCACACATTTTGAGATGGCGTTATTTATTTAGGTAAAAAAGAACAGCTTAACTCTATTCTTTTATTACGGAAGAGTAGCCATACTAAATTAAGTTTCTAATGTTTAAAACAGTTAATCTTGTTTTGTTGTATTCTTAAACCTGGTTCACACAGTACAAGACTATGTTAAAGTTAAAGTATCACTTACCAGACCATTAGATTTTATTTACTCTCCTTTCAACAGGAATGATGTCTGAACGTTCTTGAAACATTAAAACTGTCCTCTCATTGAATTCAAAACGTCTGTTTCATATTTTTATTCAAACAGCTGAGCAATCGCTTTGACCTTGTCGTGAATTGCTGTGGATTGAGGGCTGTGGATCTATGCAAAGACGAATTTATGTATCCTGTGATGGGACATCTAGTTAGGGTAAGACACTTTTTGTTTTACTTTGGCTCACAGATGACATATTAGCATTTTATTTTATGTAATGTCTAAATAACCCTTAGAGCTGAGTCAGTTTTTTGCTTTAAATATTTATCCACTTGCTTCTTGTGAAAATTAGTGGTATACTGTCCATCATGCACATGCGACTTATAAAACCTTGAAGCTAGACAGCTCAGATATAGATAGCTCAAACTTTTGGTATGAAAATCTCATGCCTTTTGTTTCTCTATGTAACTATGTTTAAATTCAATACAGTGTTACGACTAAAATAATCTTTTATACTCGTACGTTTCAATACATGAAAAAGTAGGTATGACGGAAATTGAAAACCAATGTAAGGGTTAAAACATGAATGCCTTAGCAGTCAATAAAACTGATAGACTTCATAGTTTAATGTTTATATAACTGGAGTATCCTGTGGCACTTGCAGATTGTTCGAATCATGTTCTTTTAGATTTGATAAGGCCGTATATATTTTATCCAAATGTTAATTGAATGTTTATTAAATAAACGAATGTTAACTTTTGATTGCAGGTCAAGGCTCCGTGGTTCAAAAAGTTTTTCTTTAGCGAAAATCTCTACATTATCCCTCAGTAAGATAAATCTCTACTTTATTTTTATTTTATTTCCTCATGTAAGGAAAATTGTATGTTTAAATTATACCAGGTAGTCATTTTAAACTGCATGTTTTTGAGTGAGGCAGTCTACACTGTCTGTATTTAAAAACAAGTGGACATTACAAAACCATTTGTGCTCTATAAACAATTTGTAGAATATTTGGTAGGAAACAATTATATTTGATTGCTAATTTGTAAGTTCTTTTTAAGTACTTTATACTTTACTATTTTCTAAATGCTTTCTTATACAAAGTAACTATAAATACTATATCTAGCAGGTAAGAGCATTTATATGATCTATGTAGTGATATTTTGTTGGCGAATATCATTTTTTCAGACAAATTCAAACTTGGCTTTAAAATGACTAAGGACTCTTTTGTTTTACCTAGGAATGATTATATAGTCCTGGGTGGAATAAAAGATGTTGGCAACTGGAATGAAGCACCAGACCCAGCCAACAGGAATGCTGTTTTGTCCAGGGCTTATGCTCTTTTCCCACACCTTAAGGTAGACAAAAAAAGCAGCTTTGAATTAAATCATTTTATTCATGTTTTATTAGTAGTAAGAGCTCTACCTGTAAAAGCAAAACATTGGGAAGGCTCAAAGGAAGAAAAGAGTTACCCTGGTAATGATAGATGATACCATATGCATTTTGATTAACTTGCTCGTTTTTAAAAATATGTTGTCTATAAATCTGTTTATCAACCGAAAGTAATAACTTATTACAAATTTGTTTATGACATTCACAATTTTTATGACCAGTATCTCCCTCTGCTTAAAGAGATGTCTCAGTCAATGCATTTTTAAGTTTCTGTCAAAGTTAACATAACATGTCAACAGATTTACAATTTGATATATGCATCCTAACAAAAATGGAGTTTAGATAAGCTGCGGTTCATATCCTTACATCTTTACCAATTTTCGCCAGTTAATGCTAAATGAATTTAAATATTTGGCCTGGTTTTTTAAATAAATTTAAATAATTGTTCCTATTTTGATGGTGACAGTACCACGAAGTCTGCATTATATTGAAAAGTTGAAGAAGGTATCAGTAGTGAGATTTGATTCAGTTATGTTTACTTAGCAGATGTTTTTCTTTAATCACTACTTCTTCAGCATGCACCAATTTTGGATGAATGGGTAGGTCTAAGACCAGGCAGAGAGAATGTCAGGCTCGAGGTAGAGCTCATTCAATGCGGCAACAAAAATCTTCCAGTAAGTACATTTTCTTGTATCATCTACTGTTTTAATGAGGCATCTAGTTCAATCTTGCGAAATAAGTTTCTTAGTTATTATGTCCTTTAAAAAAAATGAAGGAAGGTTAGTTACTTTAAATGCTTGCAAAAATGCATAGGTCATTGACTTGAAACTCTTGTACATCCATTGAAAGTTCTCCCAATTTTTTAATGAAGTTCAACACACAATATGATCAATGCCGGCAGGGAAAGGTGTGGGGAAAGTGACATGGCTCGGGCATTGGTGAACTACCACATACGTTCAAGTTTGAGGTGCCAGAATGAGATGTTTACTATTCGGCACCTTTCTTATGATGAGAATAGATTTAGAGCCAATCTTTTCTTGAACTTCTCGTTATTATCAGGGTTGACTGAAATAGATTCTCGTTATTTCCAAAATAGACTATAAGGCGCAAGTGCAAATAGAGAGAAAAACGGGAGTTTTCAAACTTTTCGTTATTCCAACAGCTCTCGTTATTTGCGATGTTGTGAAAAATAGGGACTACTGTACACACATGAGTTTTGTTTTCTTCTCTCGCAGGTTGTTCATAACTATGGGCACGAAGGCCACGGTATATCACTGAGCTGGGGCTGTGCTGTTCACGCCACTCAGCTGGTCCAGGGGCTAATAGGGAGTCTCCAGGCCAGGTTATGAAACTGTTTCTGAGGAGCAACAAGAGGCTTCTGTCTCGTCCCTTCTTACAGACTGTATTCATTCTACCTTTGAGTCATGTTCAATCTTTTATGATTATTTATTCAGATTTAATATAATTAAATATTGTTTTCAAACAAATATCAGTCAATATTGATTGCAGATCAAGTCTGAATGTTGTTTTCATGCTGCTTAGAATTTAGGTTTAAGTGTTCTTTTATTTTATTCTTATTATATAAAGTAAAACAAAAACCAAAAAAACAAACAAACCTGAATTATTTTCAACCTCAATGTGTTCTTTCACCATTTACTTGTCTGCGGACTATTTAGAAAAAATGAAAATATCTATTATGTGCTTCCAATTATTTTTAGCAACTGTGAATGATTGACACCAAATACATTGTAAAAACTGCTATTTAGGTTATCCTTTAGACCTGTCAACCTGTGCAATGCCTCTTTTCTCCAAGGCATTTTTCTTTTTTATATATACTATGTACACCCTATCTTTCATTTTGTCTGATGCTAGTTTGCCAAACACTATTTCATTACAAGATATGATATTCAGCCTATATTTTATAAAGATTCTTTTTTATTTACAAGTGTGTGTGATGAGCAATGTTCTACCCATTCTAAAAAATCCATTTAAAATCTTTCTTTTCCAACCACATTTACAATACTTACTAATTACCACATATATTTTCTTTCAATTTTAATGATAAGTTTTACATCTACACTCTACTTTTCACAATTTTTATCGCCAAAGATATTGTGTGGATGTATTCTAAAATGTATAGCTCAGGAATTAATATGTGCACATTTGTTTAAAATTTTAAAGGAAGACTTTATACAGGCTACTGAAACCCTACATAAGGTATCCACAATGGAGTACCAATAGAGGCTACCTATTCCTTATTCCTGCAGTCTTGCTGTTAGTGTTAATAAAGCAGGTAGACACGAGCTGCTGACCAATCCGGTTGGTTCTTGGATACAGGGTATCAAACAAAACAACAAAACAAGACTGGAGGAGATAGAAAAGGTGGATAAGAAAGAATGGGAGAGAAAGGGAGGATTTGATTGCAAGGGAGACCAGATAAAGAAAGAAGGTAGGGGGAAAAATAAGTAGCGTGGTATAGTCGAAGGAGGAGAGAGAAAGAGGAATGGAAATAGGAAAGACTAAGAATGAGAGGATAACGAGTGAGTAATAGAAAACCTCAGGCTTAGAGAGTGAGAGAAAGGTAGATGGGGCAAAGAAAAGGAGAAAGGAAGATAAAGAATGATTAATAGAAAAACAGAGGAGATAGACAAAAAACCCCATAAGAATAAGTGAGAGAGAAAGACAAAGAGGGAGGGAGGGAAGGAGAGAGAGAGAGCGTTTTACTGTGGTGGAGCAATGAGAGAAGGCGAGAACCTCTCTGTGGGGGTACACTAAAATAAGATGTAATGAGTCAAACAGGCTACCTATTGTCTAAATAATTCATGTATAATGTGCCATCTCTTCTGGTTTTGACTGGAGTATTAAATTAACTGATGTGTTTCTGAAATTTGGAACGAACAGTAATTGCCACGTTTAGAGTCAGGGTACAGGTTTCCTGGTATAGCTCAGGTTTACCTCCTTTAATTTCAGCTGTAATATAGTGTGATCAAAGACAAACAGTGCCATTTGTTTTTTGTTTTTTGCACCACTTTCTTTATTAGCAATACATGTAGACATGATGAAGAATCGTAGCATACATCAGTCAGCATACGATTCCAAATTGTTTTGCTGTGATATGATAACCATTAAGACATTGTGAATAAAGTTATACCCCTTGCAAAAACTCTTAAAAGTCGATACCTAATTATAAAAAATTTTCTATGTATTCAAGGAGCATCATATTCAAAACTATTTTCTTGACAAAGCTCCTTCCAAATGAAATTCAAAAACTAAATATGCATGGAGAATTACATTTTTGAGACAACGTTCACCATGGAAAATAGCTCGAAATGAATCCCCAGACTATAGAGATGGCATGTTCAACAAAATTGTGTGTTAAGAATTCGATTTGAACTTTGTTGCGTCAATAAAATGTCTTATATCGTTGTATAAATTGAGTCATCCACGGTACGCAAGAATTGATATTAAATCTATAATTAACTGTGCTTTCATTTCAAGACAATCAAAAGTTGTACACTATAACAAATGTATGTAATTTTATATTGGAAATATTTCAAAGAGATGTTAAAAGGAACTGGTTTGAAATGGGTGCAATAAATGATCTATATTGGTAAAATTATGGTGTATTCAATACATTTTGCACCAAATTTTTACTTCCACCATAAATATTTTGTATGGTTATAAAATATCTGTGGTATCAAGATTCTTTCTACATGTTATAAACTTTTTTCTCCAGGTTATATTTAAACTTTTTATTACAAGATGATATTATTCAGCCAAACACAGTGCAGATGTTACAAGGAATGTGTCTTTCAAGTACATTTGACAAGATCTGGTTCTTGTATATCTATTTGTAAAGGATCTAGAGTAAATACTTATGAGCCTTTTCTGAAAAAAAAAAAATGGAAGTTGCCGATATTTGATTAATCACATTTGTTTCTTAAACTTTTACTTTTTTTTTTTCATATTTTTAAGAAAAAAATTGTTACGTGGCTGTATAACTGTGTACATGATTCAGTCTTGAGCAAACGTTATCAAGTTTATGTTTTATTTTGGCAAAATTATGACAAATTTTAAAAATTACACTGGATTGTTTTTTTGTTTGTTTGTTGTTTTTTTTTTATGATCACTCAATCTATGAAATGTTTTAATCATTTTAAACTTGTTTTAACTTTGTTTGAACTATATTTGTTTCCCCTTGTATTTTCTTGGTATGTCATTTATTGCTTTTTGGGGTATATATACTTCAGGTAAAATACATAATTATACATAGGTACTGAACATTCCTACTGGCTTACTACTTTGTATTTTTTTAAATTTATTCCTTAAATTTTGCTTTTTTCGTTGTTGTTGTTGTTGTTAGAATTATAAGAAGGAAATTACAAAGTCGTTAAAAAGATCCTGAACTGTGCATGGTATATTACTTGTTTTCCTATGTACTTTTAAAAAATATTGTTCTTTAACAAACTGTGAAGTCATAACTAATATTATCATCTTGTTGAAAAAAATTGCTTTCATAATGTATCTTTTCATGAACCCCCTCCACCCTCAGTTTTTTTGGTAAAAGAGAACTCTTTCGTTTTATTATACATGTAGATGATGTACAGGATCAGTGGTATTTAGAGCATAAAATTAAAATACATTGTTTTTTTCCACCATATGACTAGTGGAATGAGTTTTATAAAACGTATGTTTTACATATAGATATATATATATGTTATTTTGATTGATTGAAGTTCCACTAAAGTTAGTATGAGACAAGGTCTGATCAGCTTTTTGAAATCACGACTCTATTGTTTCATAAAATACAAAAACATTTCAATTCGGGTCTACTTAAATATTTATATGATTGTATGTATGTTTATGTTGTTTTTTTTGTTGTTTTTTTTTCCCATTTAAAAATGAAGGCTGGTAGTGGTTTGATGTATACCTAGACATATACATTGAGATATATCCAATTGTATCCAGACTTTTCAGTAAAATTGGTTTATGGTAATTACCTATTAGGAAAGATGTACTCTAGTTCTGAACCAAATGTATTTTTGTCTCTGATTTGTAAAATATTCTTTGATTTACAATTTTGCAAGTAAAATGTAGTTCGAAATTCAAAATTGTTTGTTTTTTCTAATATGTGCATTTCCTTTTAAAGTTGGAATATAAACTGTCTGAAGATTAATGCAAATATGAGGCAAAGGAGATCATAACTCCTTCCAAGTCCTTATGTTCAAAGCAAAGTTTGTTTTAAGATGAATGTTTGGTCTTTTGCCCTTTAAAAGTAAAGAATCAGTCTCAAAAGGCCTCTCTTAGTCTTAGCTAGAGTGAAGAGGAATTTATCCTCGTTATTTACATCACCAAGGTAGTGTTACTTGCATGCACAAGCATGTTGGGTCATGAGAGTGGTAGAAAGTACTAAAGGTCTAATAGTTATACTGTAATCAGAGTAAAAAAACAGAAAGGCCATCATTTATTCTAGTCTTTGTATTATTACCACAGTTAGTTTTTCAACGCAACAGCAAAGCAGTATTACAAACAGCAAGAAAAGAATGTATTGAAATATGACACATTATGACCATTATGATTTATACTTAGGTGGCAAATACTTTCTGACAAGGCCCATAAAGCAGTAAACATTAAATTTTTCTACTCTTACCCCTC
>RQTK01000132.1:557794-574005 GCA_003991915.1 Elysia chlorotica
ACTCCCGACCGCTAATATTGATTGAAAATTAATGTCGAAATTTTAATAGTATGTATATATTTTTTCCTTATTTTAAAAATAAATGTGTCTTTCTTTCGTGACAATAACGCGGTTTTACCATTTTGAATGAGTGATAGTGTTGTATTAGCTTACTGTAAGACTTAAACTTATGAGTGAGTGTGTTGTATTACTATTATGTGAGACTTTCGTTCAAGGTCTTCGTTGCCCACAAGGTTCTGAACAAACAGACTATTTTTTCTTTGAGGCTGCCTCAGGTTTATTCTGTGTTGGATTTTAGATGACGGTATTATCAGAGTCCATAGATAGATCTAAGTATGGGTTCAATATGATGTAGATGCTCTTGTCTGTTAATGTTAGAACTGCTTTTATTTCTTAGAAACTCGTATTTGCCTGCGCAATTAGTGATAAACTTTCAATGTCATTTTTGTTATTGTTTAAGATTAAATCTGCAATTATTTAAATTGGTCTCAATGACAATTCCTCAACTCTTTCTTCCTGCTCGAGAATTGGTGCAAGTGGTATGGTAGAGCATTTGTCTCTTAGTCTCAATCGCGCAATCTCCGTTTCGAAACCCACGGCGGGACTTAATTTATTTGTCCGATATCACGCCATACGTGTTGGTTCAGTGTTAGTATACTATAAATAAGTTCTAAATGCCTACCGATAAAGAACAAGTATACAGTAATTTTGTCTGACTAGAATGAAGCTAATTCTATTAAAGTATAAACACGTGGATAGCACTTTTTTGTTCCTTTTCTCTCTATGAATCCAAGTCGTACTTTTGCCATTTCCTATTTAGCTTACTGATCACTTCTGACTCGCAGCACAATTATTTTGGTGATGGCTTCTGAGATTGATAAAATTGCAAAGAAAATCATGACTAAACATTCAACTCAAAAGTTATTAAATTGATTCGGTAAATCGTGCAGTATGATCTATGTCGGAGATCTCTCTCTCTCTCTCTCTCTCACCAGTCATTCACCTGAAACGACGAGATACGATCTTCAATAATTATAGCTGTCTTTATCATCTGTAATAATGATATGGGCGAAGCATAATGAATACATGTATATAATATTTAAAATAATGATTAAAAGCAAAATAAGAAAAAAAAAAGAAAAAGAAAAAGATTAAACATGGCACGTTCAAGGGAGGATATCGCAGACTACAAAAATATTTAATGTCAAAAAATTATTGAAAAGCATTTAAATAATATAAAAGTATAACTAGAGAAATTATTATTATGTATTAGTTTTTGTGTTTGAGTCAAAGTTGGATCTTATGGCACTTGTCCCAAAATGGGGCCAATTGCAAACAAAGTTATGATTTTCAAACATTTTAATTGGAATTTCGTCTTTGTAGCAAAATAATATTTAACCGCAGCGATTGATCTTAGACTGCGTTATAAAAGTATGCAATTAGTGTTTCCGAAAACGCTCCGCCGCTTTAAATAACAGAAACACCCATTTATTGTTGCCGTAAAAAAAATTTCTAATTCGGGTGTTTTCTATCTAGAGGCATTCTGTGAATCAGTCCGGGCGTGTTATATCATATTGAACATCTGGAGTAACAAAATACGAAGACGGAGACGAGACGGAGACCTGTAAGATCATTTGTCTGTCTTTTTAATGTGGGGTTATATAAACTCTCGCTTTCCATTTATATCCGTCATTAATTTTAGTTAGATTAATCTTTGAAATGACAGAAGTGCTTGTTTCTTAATCACACTCCAAGTTTATAGTATATATATTAGATCGGTTCTTGGCATTTTCTCAGTTTCTTGGGAAATAAATAACACAACTGATTGAGTGGAATAATGGTTATACACATTTCAATCTGAAATATTTTGTTTTGTTTTAGTGTTTTAGTTATGTGCATTTATTTCTCCCATGTCCAATTTTTTCCACTCTTCACAATATTTGAAATTTAGAGGAGAACATGGAGTTGAAACAAAAATTTCGCTCAATGTGTACCTTAGCTTTTGCAGTGCTTTATAAAGCATGTGCCAGTGACACACCGGGAACACCGGGTACTAGCACGCTCACTCTACCAATATACAGCGTATCGCCCACTCTTATCTTGCCACAGTTAAACCGCTTTTGCTCCAACATAACAGAATTAGCCTACTAGGGGAACTGGTGCAATGCATCCAACCCCGACGAGTATCTTCGATCCGACATGGCGAGATATACATGCCAAAAACGCTGTGTTGAGAAGCCGCCCTCTGGAAACCCTAGATCAGAGTGTGCATGCGACGACAGGTGCAATATCCACGGAGATTGCTGTCCAGATATGATCACAGTTTGTCCAGAATCCTATAACGCTGGACAACGGATATATTCCCACCTTGGTTTTTCCTCGGTGTCATGTTTAGATTCCCCGTTTCTCATACATTCTTCTTGCGATGCTACCCGATTCCAGACGACTTCAAGAGTAGATTTCAAAGACCCAGTAACGCAAAGACAGCCACGGAGACCACATTTTGGTCCGAGGACTTTGTTGCAGTATTCTTAAGATTTCAACTCATTTCGAGTTGCTGACCCATCGCTCAAAGTTGTTTTCAATACTGATGAGACCTTAAAACTTTGCGGATCTGTTGGATCTGAGCCACAGTACATCCCATTCATTACAAAGCTTAACTGCAACGCGGGAACACAATCTGGATCCACTTTTAACATAGGAAATCTTCTGCAGTGGTGCGAGGTGCAAGTAGTGGAAGACATTCGAGTCAGATTCGATAGGGCATGTCCCAGATATACTGTTCTGTCATGTTTGTGTGACGGAGTTCACAGCGAGCTATTACACAGTGTTTATTCGCCTAAAACAAATTTAAGAAGGGTGAAGAAAAAAAACTGAGAAGATACATATTTAATTGGTTAAAAATACCCAGCCCAAAAAGTAAAGGGGAGTGCACTGTCGACACGATAGATGCGTTTGGTCAAGCTTCTTCTGAGCTTGGGTTCCAAAGTGATGACTTCATCATTAATTTACATGAAAACCACACCGATACGAACAATTTCCCAAACTCACCGTAACCTTTCGACCAAGAAAAGGGGCTCAGGGATAATAGGACGGGCGATACAGATGAGAACTCACCTGAATATTCAGACACGACAAAGGGAAATACAATTTTTGAAGTTGAGTTCACAAACGCTTTGGAGAGACGAATACACTGCAGCAGTCTGCATTACACTTTGTCAGACTGTGAGTTGACGGAGTGCAGCCATTCAGCGATAATGACAACTGGTGGAGCTTCTTGTGTGATACCTGTCCGGGTGGATATCCTCCACAAAGACCGCCGCCTGCCTGTTGAGATGTGCACTAGCCTCAGGGCCCAGTCCGTGCTTTTCAGTTTACATAGCTTTGAAGGTACTATTAATTTAAATTTTCCTCAAGCTTCGGCGGTCATTTTTGTGTGTGAGATTAGTTGACTTTGTTTCTGGTCTTTTAAATTTCATACAGATTTTTTTTTCGGGATGCAGGTCTACAAGTAAAATCTATTGCTTGGACAATTTACTTAACAAAATATTGTTCATTTCTCTCAGCTAAAGCAGTTTTAAACATCATCTTTTTGCCACCGTTTTTTCTTTTCATTACGTCTATTTTATTCATTCAATTAAATGAAAAAAAATTACCAAAATAAGTTAAAAAATTAATTCAATGACATTCAATTCAAACCGAACAAACTAAATTATTGTTTTTTTAAGGATTCATTGAAAGTGTTTTATCTAGCACAATCCAAACGTTTTTTTTACCATCTCGCTGTTGGAAAGTTTGTGATCATTTACGTTTATTTTGAGATTATCCGTTCTTGAAAGTGCCGAAGGTTGGCCAAAAGTAATGATTTGGATATTCGTCATATTTTATTTTCAATTTGTTAGCATTCATCCATCCCTGTATCGTGTGTTGTAGCACATAAAATTGTCAGACATGAGTCCTGGGGTCCCTTTACAGTATAGCCTTATAGTGCTGAAATTGAAGGGTAGAGCAACTCAACCCAACTCAAGTCCCAGAAAGCTAAGGTGAATATTTTCCCTAACAAGCAATTAGCGCAGAAAGGAATAATACTGGAGAGTCACAACTTCTTTCGGCTATGGCGGGAAAATCAGCTTTGTTTGCCGTTGCAGGTGCAGTTCTTACCGCTGGATCGTAGAATGGGTGTTCTAATTAAGTGTCCAAATTAAGGCTAGATGGTTCATGTTATTACTGACATTACTACTGCTCATACTGATTTTGTATCGCATATGTCATTCTAATCTACAACCATAATAAATTTTCCCTTCGCACACTCCATTCTTAAACAAAATGTGAAAATGTCTTAGCTCTATCACTTAACAAAAAAAGATCTGTAGAGGTTCTATGCAGCGTCGAGCCCGCATGGTTTCATTATACCTTCTTTGTAAAATGTGGATGTTTTTTTTATAGTCGTAATAAAATTGACTACGATTCATTTATTTTCGTTTCAATTAGGCCCCTATCTGCTTTAATATAGTAATCATGTCGTTTTATATCCGCTATTGTGATTTTCATGTTACACTTGACTTTGTGTTATCATATTTGAAAACCGTACTATAAAAATAGTCTTAAAAATTTATGTCTTAAATTTGATTTTCATCTGATGTCCTTATAAGTTATGCTCTCCCAGTATGTCACATTCTATGTCAAAGCTTAATCCTAAAGTAGCATATTTTAATAAACGACTGAGCTTCACTCATTAAAAATTGATGCTATTTTTGTTCATAGAGATGTGATGTTCTGGCTGGCAAGGCGTGCCCAGCAGTTACGCGCATAGCTACATTTTCAAAAATTTTAAAAACTAAGCTTATTCATAAATCATTTTTATTGTGACGTTATTTTATCACTGTCTGAGACTAAAATTAATATTATAATACTTGGGTCTATACTTATAAAGGCATGCTAGAGAAAAGTGTGTTTAAAGTTTTGAATCGAGAGCAGGAAAACAATGGCGGGCGTCCAACAGAGACCATCGCAGATCAAATTTTGCTTATGCACAGACTGATTGTCGGTTCGGCATCGGAAGCTGTTATCCTGTGTATCTCGAGAAACGAAAGACTACTAAAAATAGATAGCTGCATATTGTCTGTGTCTGGTTGAGATGGATGTATGAGTTGGTATAGTCGCTCCATTAGGCTGCGAACGCAGGGAGTAGCCTACAAACATCTACACGTCTCCTACAAGAATTCGTCTTTCGGTGAGAACGTGTATTGGAAACCCTATTTAACCTTAAGCTTTCTACTGAAACACAGTGACGACAACACAACTTCACTTCACTGCAAAGTGCGTTCTCTCTAACTTTTTTTTACAAAAGCTCGCAAAAGACGAATTCGTGTTGGTGTTTGTAGGCCTACTCACTGCGTTCACAGAAATAATTTCAACAAGTCGCTCCCTGAGCTCAGTTCACTCAGCCGTAGGTGGGTACGGTTACTTGACTCTGTCAGCTATGTAGGTTACCTTATGAAAAAAAATTGTGGTAGCCCATACAATCGTCACACGTTAGTCTTGGGGTCCGTCCACAATATGCCTATAGCCTATTTTAGTCCTGAGGTTGGACGTTTAGCAACCAGCTCAATTCAACTCAACAGTCAACTCTTTGTCTAAGCTAGAGAAAGAGAGAAAGAGAGAGAGAGAGAGAGAGAGAGAGAGAGAGAGAGAGAGAGAGAGAGAGAGAGAGAGAGAGAGAGAGAGAGAGAGAGAGAGAGAGAGAGAGAGAGAGAGAGAGAGAGAGAGACAGAGACAGAGAGAGACAGAGACAGACAGAGGCAAAGATAGAGAGTGACATAGAGAGACAGAGAAACGGTGCCACAACACATGAACAGTAGACTAATTCATACACAGGTACTCAAAGTGTCAAAATAATAAATCAATCCGTGATTAGTTCAGCACGCCTAATCGCGAGAAGTAAGTTAAATCTGATTGCGTTTCCGACCGTGTGTAAATTAATATCTGGCGTGGTAAATGGGTACAATGTGGTCAAGGTACCGATAACTTAATGCAATGGTATGAATTTGGAATGGACATCTTTGTTCCACTTGATAAGGGATTAAAACCGCATAATTATTGTCTGAAACTTTAGAAGCTACTGAAGGTGTACTAGACGCTGTTATTTACTTATTTATTTATTGGCAGAGTGGTTAAGCACACTGGTCTTCGCCTTGGCAAGGCGTATGGGTGCCGAGTAGAAGGTGCGGGTTCGATCCCCGTCCATGTCATCAGTCTTAAAATGTGTCTTTGTCTATTTGTCTTATCTGTTGGTCTCAAGCTAGATCTAGATTTGTGGCTGTCCCTTCTAACCTAGTAGTAGTAGTAGTAGTAGTAGTAGTAGTAGTAGTAGTAGTAGTAGTAGTAGTAGTAGTAGTAGTAGTAGTAGTAGTAACAGCAGTAGTAGTAGTAGTAGTAGTAGTAGTAGTAGTAGTAGTAGTAGTAGTAGTAGTAATAGTAGTAGTAGTAGTAGTAGTAGTAGTAGTAGTAGTAGTAGTAGTAGTAGTAGTAGTAGTAGTAGTAGTAGTTATGGATGATTGGACGGACACATGGATTTGCTTGGGATGGCTCTTTATTATCTAAGACATTGTACAACACTGTAGTAAGGACTAATGTGGTATGACAGGAAGGAAGCTAGTACTTATAATGATTATACAAAGAAAGGTTACTCACATTCACAAAGTAACATTAATATTATTAACAAGGGACACAAAATTTTAGGGGGTCTAATTTCAATTTCGGTTTAAACATCTGCAGCAGCAGCAGCAGTAGTAGTAATAGTAGTAGTAGTAGTAGTACTTGGTTGAACTTGTACTTTTGGTTTCACTTTCACTTTTGCCACAACTGTCTAGAATCTAGTGACAACAGCACAGTGGACATACACGATCGCCATATAGATCTAGATCTAGATTCTAGATCTAGATCTGGATCTAGATCTATATCTAGATTAAAGATAAGATAGATCTATTATTGTTGACCTCCAAAGTTAAGAAAAGCAATTTTTTTAATAGACTTAAGAAGGCGAGTATTTTATCTTAAACCTGTAACAACCAAGTCTTTAATAGGGTCTTTGAAAACTTATAATTTACATTATAAATAAAATAAAAATAAGAAGCGAGCAGATAGAATCTAGTCTAGATCAAGGACTTTTCTATCCAGGAGACGGGATCACAAGAAGTAGATATCTAGCAGCAGTGCGAGTAGTAGACATGAGGTCCATGAGTAACCATGGCAATCCCAAAGTAGATGTAGATCTAGATCCACTCAAGACAAAAGACACTCTAAAACTGACTCTAGATAGAGACCTAGATATTCAGCCGCTAAAGAGTTTCACTCACGACCCAACTAACTGACATCAACAGAGGCAAAGATAGAGAGTGACATAGAGAGACAGAGAAACGGTGCCACAACACATGAACAGTAGACTAATTCATACACAGGTACTCAAAGTGTCAAAATAATAAATCAATCCGTGATTAGTTCAGCACGCCTAATCGCGAGAAGTAAGTTAAATCTGATTGCGTTTGCGACCGGGTGTAAATTAATATCTGGCGTGGTAAATGGGTACAATGTGGTCAAGGTACCGATAACTTAATGCAATGGTATGAATTTGGAATGGACATCTTTGTTCCACTTGATAAGGGATTAAAACCGCATAATTATTGTCTGAAACTTTAGAAGCTACTGAAGGTGTACTAGACGCTGTTATTTACTTATTTATTTATTGGCAGAGTGGTTAAGCACACTGGTCTTCGCCTTGGCAAGGCGATGGGTGCCGAGTAGAAGGTGCGGGTTCGATCCCTGTCCATGTCATCAGTCTAAAAATGTGTCTTTGTCTACTTGTCTTATCTGTTGGTCTCAGCTAGACCAAAGTTTGTGGCTGTCCCTTCTAACCTAGTAGTAGTAGTAGTAGCAGCAGCAGCAGCAGCAGCAGCAGCAGCAGTAGTAGTAGTAGTAGTAGTAGTAGTAGCAGCAGCAGCAGTAGCAGCAGCAGCAGCAGCAGCAGCAGCAGTAGTAGTAATAGTAGTAGTAGTAGTAGTACTTGGTTGAACGTGTACTTTTGGTTTCACTTTCACTTTTGCCACAACTGTCTAGAGTCTAGTGACAACAGCACAGTGGACATACAAGATGGCCAGAGATCTAGATTCTAGATCTAGATCTGGATCTAGATCTATATCTAGATTAAAGATAAGATAGATCTATTATTGTTGACCTTCAAAGTCAAGAATAGCATTTTTTTTAATAGACTTAAGGAGGCGAGTATTTTATCTTAAACCTGTAACAACCAAGTCTTTAATAGAGTCTTTGAAAACGTCTAATTTAGATTATAAATAAAATAAAAATAAGAAGCCAGCAGATAGAATCTAGTCTAGATCAAGGACTTTTCTATTCAGGAGACGGGGTCACAAGAAGTAGATATCTAGCAGCAGTGCGAGTAGTAGACATGAGGTCCATGAGTAACCATGGCAATCCCAAAGTAGATGTAGATCTAGATCCACTCAAGACAAAAGACACTCTAAAACTGACTCTAGATAGAGACCTAGATATTCAGCCGCTAAAGAGTTTCACTCACGACCCAACTAACTGACATCACACTGTCATCAAGGCAAACCTAACCTAACTCACAACCTTCTCACACCACACTACTCCTTTTCCATGGCAAAAACACTCCTTTCACTGCTTTCCGAACTACCACCTGAACCTCTTTTCCTTTGTATCCTAGTGAAAAAACAGGTGCCAACCTCCCGAATTCTCTTTCGTGCCCCTAAAGATTCACTCCTCTGTATATCACACCACTCCCTCTCACACTCATCCCTCGTTCCCACCGATTCACACCTGTTGGTATCCTGGTGAGACAACTGGGTCCGTCTTGCACCAGCATTCCCTTGAACCCTCAGAAGCTGACCCTCGTTGGCAACCTGATGCTGCCACTGGGACGGGCAACTGCCTGCATCTCTGGGAAAACCTCTGGAGCTCCCTGCCACCAGATTTAACATTTCTGGAACCTTGATGTCGATACCTAGTTCCGCGCTCCGAAGCTCACATTGCCCTTTGTACTACAAAACAAATCCTGACACAGCCCTATCCAAAATAGTCAGAGGTTGTATGGCACCCATCCATAGAAAAACAACGTCAACAAAACCTACACTGGTTGTAGTATTCCGACAAGTAAAGAATGAACAAGACCAGTTGATTGGTATGTACTCGCTTTACTGGCGACTGAGTCTGGTCACAGGTAATACGGATTGCACAGTAACACACAAGTGATTAGCTGTCACAGGGAATGTTTGGCGCCACTCGATAAACATAGGAGGTGGCTACCATTACCTGACAAGTAACACTTTACACACATATAGGATTATACCACACTGGTACATATCTGCATCAACCTGATAACTCCCCAAACTAGCCACAAATACTCGTTGGAAGTCAAACCTCCATTCTCATAATAATAATTCCAGCTTTCAGATGTCCTTGACATCAGTTTTGCATCACTGCTACTAACCTTTTGCCATCTACCTTTTTTTTTAGGTTCATTTATGTTGCTTTCTTTTTTTTCTTCCAATTTTTGAACAATTCTAGGTGTCCTGTATGTTTTCATTTGTTTTAAATTTAAAAAAAGGCTTACAAGTGTAATTACAGTAATATTGATCTCTGCTCCTGTTTACTTGTAATTTAAATATTCAATCAGTCAAGTTGCTTAGGAGCAATCTGGCGTAGTTGATTTTCTCAGAAGAACGCATCACAAAATTAACTCTTTCTATAGAATCATAGGTATGTTAATGCAGCTCACACTTAGACACACACAATTTTATGCACACTCTTGCAAACATGTTTAACTAACTTAAAAATTCAGAAATTCAATCTGCCACAAACTTAACTGCCTTTTTCTCTCACCAGAGTTCAATTTCACTATGATGCAGAGTGTTGCTGTCATAGGGGCTGGAGCTGTTGGCTTGTCTGCTGCAGTGAATGTGCAACAGGCTCTTCCTGGTGTGAAAGTCACCATAATAGCTGACAAGTTTGATGAAGATACTACAAGCTGGGGTGCTGGGGGCATGTTTCGCTTGGACTTAGATTACCACCCAAAAGAAGAACATAGAAGGGTCCGGTAAAGAAATGTGTTACCTGATGCTTCTGTATTTTCCTGTCTCATATACCCTCACTTGTTTAATGTCATAAAAGCTTGTTAATAATAATTTTTGTAAAAAAAAAAAAATGTCGTTATTATACTTTAGAACCCTGAGCTGACTGTGATCTGTAATTAGCTAGCTCCATGCTAGCGAGACATGGCCCTTGACCAAGCCAAACCTTCAACGCCTGCAGAGAAACGACAGGGCAATGATAAGACAGATCTGCAATGTGAAGCCAGAAGATGTGGCCACCACTAGGTCAAATGAGCTATTGACGCTTCTTGGCCTTGAGGACCTGAACCTCATTCTGAAGGAGAGAAGACTCCGGTGGTATGGCCACGTGGAACGGTCAAGCGGAGCTATCAAGACAGCATTGGACATGCAAGTAACAGGAAGTCGTGGAAAAGGGAGACCCAGAATGACATGGAAGCAGGTGACAGAGAGGGATCGGAAAGACTGGAAACTCTCAACAACTGACCCTCATGACAGAAACACCTGGAGATCTGGTGTGAGATCAGCCATGCGTGCAGCAAGCCAGCTACATGGAAGGGGGTCCACTGATGTGGATGTTGCCCCAGTACCTGCACGTTAATCAAAATACCGATGATGATGATGATGATGATGATGTGAATTTGATAAGTGGATAAGTTTGCAGTAGTCTAAAATGATTTTTCTTTATTTTAGGAAAATTAATCACAAGAAACTAAACTACAGATTAATATGTTTTTTCCCAGTGCATTTACTTCCAAGGATATTGTATGAAGTTCCTTTTGGCAATTTAAACATTGGTAAAATCATATTTTATGTGAAGGTTGTTTAAGTCTCACTGCCCAAGGCAATCTAAAAGTTTGTCCTTTTTTGAACTTAGATGTACGTGTATATGACAGGACATAGTGGAATAGCATGCCTTAATCCTTTTGTGCAACTTTTTGCGACCAATACACCTCAGATGACTTAATATTGTTAACATGTTATTTGTATGCTTTCTGCTTACAAGGAGCTGGGCAACTGACTCCTGGAATTTTTACAGCAACCTTGCTCATTCTGACCAGACAGAGGCAAGTGGTATGTCTTTTGTTGCTGGGACTTTACTCTACAATGTTCCAAAGGTGAGGGCTTTGTTTCGCTTTTTAGCTATGGATTTAATTCGAGATCCCATCACTTTTACAGCAAAAATTAGCTGTTTTTCTCTTTGCATATCTAAAAGTTTATCTGTTGAATTGTTTAAACAGGAAAATGTTAAGTTAAAACTAATTACACCTGTAAATTACTTTCTCATTACTACTACACTATATTTCTAGGAGCACTCATATTCTGTGATGTCGGATCTGACATTTGACTTTCAAATGTTAAATCAGGATCAGTTAAAGAAGCTGAATCCAAGAGTCTCACACAAGTACGTTTTATGAACCTTGATGAAAAGTATAGTGAACAAAAATGGAATTAGTTTTTCTGTTCAGAAAACTTTGTCTTTAACCGAGTTGTTATGAAATTAAAAAATAACTGATTAAACTGGAATAGCAAATGAAATCAGATGTACTTTAGCAATCGAAAAGTGTAACCAAATAGTATAATTGCCATACCTTGGTATAATACTATTAAGATACATTTCTTAACATTGTTGTGCTCATTTTTTCTAATAAAATGTTTTGTTTTATTCTTGTTTCTTGTTTATATATGCACATACATAAATGAGTTAATTGTTTACTGTTTTTTTTTAAAAAAGGAAAACATTATATTCATCTATCTCTTTCTTTACTTACTGTAAGGAATATAATTTCTCATTTATATTATAAAGTTTACTGTTAAAGAGTACATGTATTTCCATCAAAAGAATCTTGGATACTTTATCTTTGCATTGCTCTTTTTTATTTTTAATAGCTTTAAAAGTTTGTTAATTGAAATTAAAAAATAACAGTCAGTCATGAATCTCCTCAAAAAGTAAATTACGAGATGATTTGAAAATAATAGCCTTCTCTCTAAAATAGCTGATTTCCAGGCAAATAGAGGAGGCATTTGAACAGTAGAAATTGGTTGAGTCAAATAACAAATATGAGAACTTTGGACTCCTAAAACAAATTATTTATTTACCACCAGGTATGGTTATAGCTTTTCAACACTGCTTACTCACACAGGAACATATCTGAAATGGCTCATGAAACAGTGAGTATTGTCTGTATTTCTTGCATTGACAGTTTAGCAATAAGATATAACAACCTGCAATTTTGTTAATATGTAAATTTAATGATTAAATTTTAAATTTGCTTTACATCATACACATATTTTTATGGTTTTGTTATTATGTCTGTGTCACTTGATTTTGATGAAGATCTTTTTTTTTTGTAATATAAAGCCATAATTATTTGCCTTATATTAATATATCCGTGGTGAGCAGCATTGAGCTTTAAAATTTGCCAGACATTGTCACTTTTTTGTCCTGTTCTTGAAACATATATGTATCATACGAGTCGCATAGATTTTGGTCGAAGTTTCTATTGTTCAAACTCTATCAACTTATATATCTAGTAAAGTATAAGGAGATCAATTTTCAAAATATTTTTTGGCTTAGGGTTTGGAGATTTCAGATATTTTACAGAGATAGTAATTAGTAAATTTATGTTATTTTCATGTCAAGATCACGTCATCTCTCTGACTCTGGCTCTCTATTTCTCCCCATTCTCTATTTCTCTGTCTCTCTCTCTCTCTGTATTTATCTGTCTGTTTGTTTGTCCATCTGTCTGTCTGTCTGTCTTTCTGTGTGTATCTCGTTCTCTCTCTCTCTCTCTCTCTCTCTCTCTCTCTCTCTCTCTCTCTCTCTCTCTCTCTTTCCCTCACTCTTTCTCTTTCTCTCTCCCAACACCCTTCATCTTTCTCTACTCTCTCTCTCTCTCTCTCTCTCTCTGTTAATTTTTTCCCTCTCCTCATAAATTTTCACAGATTTCTTGACCTTGGAGGTTCAGTGCAGTGTCGAACACTATCAAATATATCAGAAGTATGTGATTACTTGATCTAAGTATTTTAATAATTAAAAATTAAAGTTTAGAGAGTTTAGAGCATGTTTTTATGTATCGTAGATAGCAGCCTTCTCGTAACTGAAGTTGTTTTTTTTTTTAATTCCTAAAGAATTTTTTTTGTAAGATTTTGTTTTCAAACCAATTTCATTCAAATTTATTTTATTTTTCTTCAATCTGAATTATTTTCTTATGTTCTTTTCATTATTTCCATCTGTGGAGAGTAAAATACTTTACATTTTGGTGGGAAATGTGTACCTTCTTTTGCCTTTGATTTCATTTTGTTTATTGCAAGTAATTCATTTGAAGCTCATTTCCTCTTTGAAAATCCACTGTTTGTTATAGTCTTGCTATCTAATTGAAATTTGGAGTGAATTGGACCTTACTGATAATTTATTTAGATATATTGTTGTTGTTTTATTTAATTGGAAAATGTTTTTATTTTATAGCCTTGATAATGATACATAAAACTCCATGTGAAGATTAAATTGCTTTAGTTTGCTGAAATTATGAGTTGATGATACACACATAAAATAAAATATAAAGGATTACAATCTTATCACAGGGGAATTTGAACATGCTACTGTAGAAAGAATCTTCATTTGATAAGCAATCTGCTCTTATGATTACTTTGCAAAATCATCTGAAAATCATAGGGATGCATTCAATTTTTAGGAATTTAATTTCCATTAGATCCTATTAGTCTTATAAGTGTACTAATTTTGAGTAAAAAGAAGGTAAAATTGTTTTTAATTTGAAGTATTGCTTTCTCCTTCTTTGCTCCTTTATCTGTATCTATAGAGAATGTTTCAGTGGCTTCTGATCTGTTGCCACTTTTTTGTGCTAATTTCCATTCTAATTTTTACAAATACATTGTATTATTATTAATCCAAAGTGTTCTAATCTCATGGCCATAAATGATGACTGATTTTCAGTTGCAAGATGACTTTGATGTTGTGGTTAACTGCTGTGGTCTGAATGCTGCCCAGCTTTGTCAAGACAGACACATATACCCTGTCATGGGACATCTACTAAAGGTATTTAAAAGGATAGAAAGTCTGTATCGTACCGCCTAAAAGGTTGTTCTAATAAAATTTATGTAAGTTTCCTTATACATTTAGATGCTAGGTTTACAAAGATCAAAGGGGATCCAAGTCAGATCCCGTTTTCTTCTCAGGTCTGAGGGTATTGTATTGTCTTTTAAAAATTTGTTTGGAAGTAGCAAAGCTTCTTGTCACTGATCTTGATCGTGCTGCTAATACCAAATAACTTTTGATCGTACCAATTTATCAGTCAGAGTTTCCTCTGAATTTATCTGTAACCCTAGAAAACAAATCCTGACAAAATGATGCACAAAATTTCTTAGCTGTGCTTTTTTTGCCTTCCAACTTCCAAGTCATCTATGCGAGCAGGTTCAGCTCGCTAGAACAATATCAGTGTATTATACTTGGATCTTATTTGGTCGCACATAATGTTGTCAGGGAGTGTGCTGGAGGGAGGTTAAAATGTCCCCAGATTCAGAGGTCCATGGTTCGAAAGCCACCCTGGCCGATGCAATGTTTCCATATTGGCTGGGTTGGTGACACAATATTGTCATCAGTTAAGTCATAATTCGTATCCTTTAAGGTTCCTCAGCAGTATAGGATCTCTCTTGAGCTTGAGATTAAACTACGAGACAGCTAGGCTATCCCTGACAAAAAAAATACATAACTTTGTTTCATGATTACCATTTAAAAAAATCATCTCCCTGTGTAATTTCTTGTCTAACCTCACATTATCTTTAATTTTCTCCTTTGGTTCAAAATTGCTCTTTCGTTTAGATATGAGCTTTTCATATGGCTGAGACAAAAGATATTTGCAACCCATACATCAGATTTTTGTAAATGGCAAATCCTTCATATCTGTGTTGTTTTAGACGTTGTTACTGCGTTGCACATGGTCTGTCCAGTTTACTCAATATTCAGTTAATTTTTTGGTCTCTTCATTCGACTCATAAAATATAAAATCTAAATTAAACTCAAGTTAATTGATTTTTAATGCTTCCGAATAAAGGAAAAAGAATGATAGTGCAGTTCTAACATATAAAAATGCCCCATGATATGAATAACTTACACTTTGTTTGAATGCTGTAGTTTTAAGTTAAAAAAAAATTGTGTAGTGAAAAATAAGAGGCTCTCTAATATCTGGCTTAGAATCTATAATTTATATGATGTTTTATGTTTGCTATAAATTAATATTGCAAATCACAACTATCTGGTATATTTTTTTGTTTTTTAACCAATACACTAATTTAACTTTCTGCATTTCAGATTAATTCTAATGTTTTGATTGTAACAAAAAAAACAACAAAAACAGTTTTTTCCATTAAGATATTTTAAACATAAAATTAACATGGATATCTTTTTTTGTTTGTTAGTTCACTAATTTTGGAAAAAAAAAGGCAAAAACTAAGGAACTTAATTATTTACTATGCAGGTCAAAGCTCCATGGATCAAAAAGTTTTTTTGGAGTGAGGAATTTTACATGTTTCCTCAGTAAGTGCTTTTTGCGCTTGTGAAATTGGTTTATGTATTCCCAATAAGCAGGGATACATTTGAAAAGCAGAGGCAAGCCGGTCTCTGCTTATGTTCAACAGGTACCATATAATAAGCTATTCATTAACTTTGGTGAAGCTGAAGTAATAGTATTTATCATATATTGAACAAATGTAGCTAGGAGGAGCTAGCATATGCTATTTTTATTAACCAATTTTAGTATGCCATCCTCTTACTAATATATTTAAAATTAAATCTTTATTCTTTTCTAACTCCCATAAGTAATTTAAATAAAATACAAAGTAACACTCACATCGTTGAGTAATTAAGAACATAATTGTCCATAAAGTCCAGGGTACTCGTAGGAGCAGAAGTAGCTGTAGTTATAACAACAGCAGCGCAGGAATTTAAAAGCAGCAGTGAAGTAGCAGCAATAATAGTAGTAGCAGCAGTAGTAGTAGTAGTAGTAGTAGTAGTAGTAGTAGTAGTAGTAGTAGTAGTAGTAGTAGTAG
>RQTK01000132.1:577385-590193 GCA_003991915.1 Elysia chlorotica
ATAATAATAATAATAATAATAATAATAATAATAATAATAATAATAATAATAATAATAATAATAATAATAATAATAATAATAATGTAATTTGAGCATTGCCTGTAAGGATATTATAATCTTATTATATTGATACTAAGGACTTGTGACAGCATTATGATCACAAAATGCCAAGGTTAAAAAAATGTGACTAAATTATGAGTTTCTTTCATGCTCTATCAGTAAGTCAATAATAATAATAATAATAATAATAATAATAATAATAATAATAATAATAATAATAATAATAATAATAATAATAATAATAATAAAAAGAACAAGTAGAAGAAGAAGTGTAATAAAAATAATAATACTCTTATTGTAATGGCACTTGGACCAGAATCTCTAGAACCTCATAAGGTAAAACTATGAAATTACCCAGGTATATGGTATTGTAACTAGATTTTCATGGTCACATTTATTTTGACAAAAAACTTTTCATTTTACCACAATTCGGCCAAAACCAACAAATTGATAAAACAAAACAAAATGTACATGTAATTTGAAAAATACAAAGAGATTAATCTGCTTCTTTCCCTTCCTTCAACTATTGTACAAACAAATCGAAAGTTGGCTTGTCCAATCCATTTTTGATAAAGCCTATACTAAAAAATGGCACTCATAGATGTTTGCAGACCTTTCTTAATGATCTCTTGATTTTTTTTAAACGCAAAAAGAAATGTGTCGTCAGAAAATGAATTTTTGGTTAATTTTGAAATAAGGAAGATAAATTGAGCCGTCAAAGACTATGACTTTTTGAAATGTTCCAAACAAAAGCTTTTATATAGCAAACATACGCAAAAACGAGAAAACAAAACAAACGAATGATGTACTATAAGCTTTATTCTTCACAGCGGAGTTTGTGTATTTCTTTGTGAAAGCAGTTTTAAATCCTAATGGTTTTTTACCTGTTCTGAAAAAACATAATATTGAGTTTTAGCACACTACAAATTCATCACTAATCCTTTCAGCTTTGTCGATCCCACAATCCCCACGAATTTCGTGGGTTCCCAACTAGTAATACTAATAAAAACAACAACAATATCAACAACAATATGATGATAATGTTGATGATGATGGAGACGTGCAGAGAATAAGAAGAAATAAGAGTAAAGATATAATACAAAATATTTTTAAGAAAACTAGTAGTAAAATTAAAATAATCTTTCAATTGTTACAATTTATTATCTGTCACATTGCTATTACCCTTATCTCAGGATGCACCAATCATAGGTGAGTGGGTTGGGCTGAGGCCAGGGAGACCGTCAATCAGACTAGAACTGGAGCTCCTCAGATCTGAAAACAAGAGAGCATTGCCTGTAAGGACATAATAATCTTATTATATTGATACTAAGGACTTGTGACAGTATTATGATCACAAAATGCTAAGGTTAAAAAATGTGACTGATCTGAATTGTGAGTTTCTTTCATGCCTAGCGGAAATTACTCAAGATTACAACAACAAAAAATGTGCTATTTGAACAACATAAACCAATTATGTCATCAGGTGACGGTAAATATTCGATTTCTTTTTTTTTATTGTAACATTTTCCCATCACACCACACACATGCTGTGGGTATGTATGCATTGATATGCTCTTGTGCTAACACCTCTTTGTATTGATCTGCACACCCAAGAAATAGGCCTTGTGATAGTAAAAGGTAATATAATCATAACTTTTACACTACCTTTTTGAGTCCTGTCTAAATCTTTAGTCTGGACTTTCTAAGATTTTAGAAAGACATATTAAAAACATTTTTTAATTTTTATTTCATAGTTTGTTTAAGTGACCATGCATAATTTAATGAAATGATTTTCCAGGTTGTTCACAACTACGGCCATGCAGGAGATGGTATCACATTGAGTTGGGGCTGTGGTGTTGAGGCTGCCAGACTGGTCAAGCAAGTAGTGACTGCAGCAACATCACGGCTGTAGTACTAACAGGATGATCAGAGGCTTATATAGAGTTTTACACGTCATAACAGTGCATACACCTGAACTATTAATATATTTATTTACTATTTTTACTCAATATATTACACATGGTTGTTTTGTAAGATTGTTGGTTTCTGACTTCAAAAACCATGCCTTTTTACCTGCTTTTTCTTTCACCAACAAGTTATTTGTATTTTTTCCATCATAAAATAGTTAGTCCCTTTCTTGCCTGCTGCAAATAGGGCAGCAACAGAGCCCCTACGTCTCTTACAATCCTCAGTCAGTATATGCAGTGTATTCCATGTCTGGCCCACAGATGCTGCCTCTGCCTCTCTGTCTTCTTTGACCAAGTGTGTTTGGGTGTCCCCTCATATAAGATTAAAAAAAAAATACTAAATGTTATTAGCAAGCTGCTTAATAAAGGAGAACTTCCATAAACTTATTACATTTTTTAAAATTTCATTAGGTAATTTGAAAGACTTTTTTTTTTTTTATACAGAATCATCTCACTATATTTTTTCTATTACTGACGGACAAAGCATTTTTTTCTTCTAAAAACTTTTATTACATCTTATGATGTTTTTTTCAAACAAATTTAATAAAATGTCATGAGTATTTAAACAGAAAAAATTTATATGGAAAATTAAATTCGTATATGGTATCACATACATGTAGTTGACAAGTAGAGAAATGGAATACGTATGAATTTTTTTTTTACCTCTGAACATCCCACCGTACAAGATCAATGACAAAATCAAACTTTTATGAAGTGATTTCATGCTTTCTGCAAATCTCAATGTTTGTACCATAAGCAAACCAAATTAATCATGACTGTTTTTAAAGGAATACCCCGGTATAATATAAGAAATATAATTTTCATATATGTTTAAAAAATATATTTACACCTTTTAAAATTTGTTTTTATATTTTCCTGCTCTTTATCACAGGATCCATTCATTTTACTTCAACATTTTGCAAAAACATGACAATTTATATATATTTATTAATCATACCTTTTATTTACATTGCATAACGTTTATACTTTCCTGTGGCATTATTTGCAAATAAAACTAACCTTACCCTCACAACTTCTTTTTTTATTTTTGTGAAATTTGGTGTTTTTGGAAACATACATTAAACATGATTTTAATTTTTATCATTCACAACCAAGGATTTGCAAGCGCAATAAAACAATTTGGCAAGAATGCATCACTAAAACAGAAGAAGATGGAACAAATTTAACAGCACACCTCCTGCAAATGTTCACTCTCCCGAGTTTTACCAGGAATCTTGAAAGAGCGGCGTTTTTCAGGGTGTGATTGAACCATAGTAATGGAATTCTACCCCTGTGTCGTTTCAATTACACACATTTACAGCGATAGAACTACTGAAAATTGTAATGTGGACCAAACGCCTTGTTGATACTGATAGAGATATTATGGTGGCTTAATCTAGGGCTCCTACTACTATATAGATACACAATTCACAAGGTTTCAGACATTCAGTCTCAGTACAATAATAATGATAATGCATCAAACCGCTTTTCATTTTTTAGTTGTAAATTTTGTTAAATCCTTTTCATATAAATTATTTAGCTGAACAACCAATTAAATTTCTCATCAATTTCTCGTGTGGCAACAGCTCTATTCACTTCACATGAACTACACGTAGTCCTATCTTCTAATACACACACAGTTGCTCTGTATATTTTAAATTCGTCTTCGTTTTAGCTACAGGCCTGGTTATCACAAGGCCTCTCTCTGTGCAGCTCAGGCAAAGTAGGCCTAGACAGGTGCACCTCCAAACTCATTACCACCAAACAAAACTGGATACGTTCCTGCAGATAACTAATGAGAAAATAAGGGGATTGGGAATTCAAGACAGTTCCGGACTCGTTAAAAACCCCTTTTCTGTCACAAGAAAATATTGAATAAAAAAGAGTTGGTATAATTGAGAAAGTATGCATATTATTAATTTGCTTGGTTTAATGGCACAAACCAACAGACTGCTTCATGGTAACATATTTTTTATGTTTAATATCATTATTTACACTCAACTTTAATTGAGGCCAGCTAAAAATAGTTGTTCAAACCCACCCAACTTCGCATGTCACAACCCTCGAATCTTAGAGTGGGTAGATGATCCCAGTGTCCACTGCCGTTACGTTTTCTGTGAAAACGCGTTTTGCGGGAGTATTATCATTACTCTATAGCTTTAAAATGTGCATAGCATAATACTTTGATTGTTTTTACTGTTTCATTCTTACGCACCTGCACGCTGTCTCTGGAAGTGAGAGTGCAGATTCTGTTTACAGGTTCTTCTCCAGCTCAGTGAGCAGGCAGCTTGGGCGCAACACGCTATAAGTAAAAATTATACCTTGCTCACCAACGTAGAGGTGTAGGCACCAGGAGGTTTGTGTGCTTGTACATGTAAATAGTTCACAGCTACTCCACATTTGCGCTTATAAATAGCTCACCATCACTCCAAGATGTAAGACCGTTTTGTTGTAAGGAGGCGCATCCTGTCAAATTCAGTTGCTTCAAAACGTGTGCTTTACGTGTGTATTCTAAGTGGGAAAAATAAGGTGGATTAGCATTACGACAAAACTATTTACCGTCCAGATATATTCCTCTTCGTTTTCACAGGTTTGAACGTGCCTGTATTTCTGTGATTAGAGCTATGGTGTGCTATCACGTGTGTAAACGCTTTAAAAGGAATATTCGGACCTAGACGGATCATTCCAAGAGACAAATAATAATTTTGTTCTTTATATATTCTTGAAGGGACAGATATTATTGGTATTAATTGTTTATTTTAAGAGCAAAACTTTGATATCTTATTAAAATGTTGGTGCTCTCTTGAAAGTAATAGTTATTCTAGCTAGTCCAGAAAAGTATTATTTAATTTCCCTGATGTTTTTGTCATAAGATCAAATTACTATTCTGTTTCTAGATCTAGTTTGAACTCTGTAGTATGTGTTTTCCATTCCCTCTCTTATATTTTTTGTTTTGCTATCTAGTTTTCTCAGGCTCTAGCTCTCTCTCTCTCTCTCTCTCTCTCTCTCTCTCTCTCTCATTCTCAAATACCACGATAGGACTTCTACATTTCCCTCGCTCATTAATTTTGCGGAAACTCAGTAGCTTTTAAAGCCGTCCCTGGATTTAAGCTTAGCTTAAGCTCTCGGTTGCTGGCAACTATTCTTGCTTTTATAATTAGTGTGTTTCAAAGCAATTTAAACATTTCATCTGTTGAGAAAAATGTTCTGGTAGAATTACCTGTTTATCAATCACTTGGTAGAGCCCCATCTATTTTCAATATAAAGTCCTAAACCAAGCTGTATGTCTACAGAGATGTAAAAGCGTTGTACATGTATTAATAAGTTCATTCGAAAGATCATTCCATAGCTCCATAAGCATTTGTTGTTTTTATCTAAAAACCATATTAACTTCCCTTTTCTCACAATATCCAATGACATAGTTAAACTTACTCTTCTCTTGTTTTTAAGCTTTTCATCACGTTTTTGCAGTTTCCTTCAAGTATATCCCTTCAAATAATGTGTAAATTTAGCAGTGGTTGAATTCATTTTAAATAGATATGGACACATTCAGACATTCTGGTGAATCCTTCTCCCCCCCCCCCCCCAAACAAAAACAGTTAATTTCAAATGCCTCCTAGTCCTTTTTCTACCAACCTTCGGTTATCTTTCATAATTAATTGCTAATCAGCATCAACTATGAACTGAAATCGAGAGAATTTTTAAATACCAAAGCATTCACTTTATTTAACTTCTGTAAGATACCAAAAGTGCAAAGCTGAGTTGTTCATTTTCTCTGGTTTCTTCTAAATAATGGTGATACGTTTCCAAGGACCAACACAACATTGACATAAAAGAAGAGGCTATGTAGTCATTCAAGATAGGATACCAACCCATAGAGAAAACCTAAACTTCTCAACACGGACGGTGATTGTTAATAGCTGATAACACAAGTGTTGATACATGACACTATAGGGGGTAAAAAAAAGATTCTGCACTGGTAAAAAGTATACACATTCTTTGTGGAAACTTTCAGTGGTAACCATGGCAACGCCAACCCGAGGCAAAAACAGGTAAGTGTAGAATGGTGTACACTTTCCTCTTGAGGCTAAACCTGGCCTAAGACTGTTTGGCTTTGTACCTGTTGATCTATCTGTTGTGTGTCTTTCAGCTAACCAGTTCCCAGCACACGAGAAAGAATAATACATGTACATGAGCCATTCGACTTGGGGGTGGTTTTCTTTGGGAAGATCTTATGTTGTGGAGAAAATAAATACAGGGGGAGCTAGAGAGCGAAGGGAGAGAGAGAGAGAGAGAGAGAGAGAGATAGAGAGAGGAGAGAGGGAAAGAGACACAAAGGAAGAGAAAGAGTTGGAAAGAGAGGGAATTGGACGAATGTGTGAAGGAAAAGAGAGAGGGGGAGAGGTTGATTGTGATGGTGATTTTAATGAGGAGGATGTAATTGTTGATGATAATGATTATGTAGAGGATATCGTTTTAGAAGCTAGTAAATGGGCGATACTATCTAAAAATCATTTAAACGACTTCATACACTTCAAGCCGATTTTCTTGACGGCACTTAGGAAGTCTATTGTTTTATTCTTATGTGTAATGCCAACGTCTTCGAAGTGGGCCTACAAATAGGTATATGGAAGAACTTGACATGGAATCCTAAAGCCTATAAGGACGTAGAAAAGATCTATGCATGTAAGGACTACTTTAAAGTTTATTGTTATGACGAAATTGTATTAAAATGCAATAATTTCTTTCGGTTTTTAAAACAATGAAACCATGTTGCTAAGTATATAAAGATTATACCCATACACTTTTTAATCATTTAAATTTTTTGTATGAGTGAACCTGCCTTCCCTCTCAATGTTCTACTCTGCAATGCTGAATAGCTTAAAGTGAAATACTAATTAAGAATCAATATATAGAATAGAAAGACTTTCAGACATGAAGGATACATGTCTAGATATTGACAAAAGACCTAATAGCGTGTTGCGATTCCTCCATTAGAGAGTTCTCAAAATAACCCGATACACTGAACCTCGTGCAGCATCTTACAGGATACAGCGTTACAGGATATGGGGAGTTACGTCTCCACATTTATCACTAGCACTGACAGCGCATCATCGGGGTGTAAGATTCACACAGGAGCGTAGTGGCGCTTGAGTTAAAGCGTCGCCATCCGGCTCAGGACGTCTGGAGTTCGAATCCCACTTCAGCCACCTTCCCTCTGGTTGGGTAGATGTCAGTATAAGAATTATCCCTTTTCAAGTCACGGAACCCACTTTCGGTTCACGTTACTTTATATAAAAGATCTCACCTGAGACATCAGAAATAAACCAAGCTACCGTGTTTGCCCCGAATTAAGGTTACTGGCCGAGTGGGGAGTGACAGGGAAAAACATTTTTGTCTGTCTGAGAGGAGCTAGTTTAACGTCTTCTATGTGTTTGGGGCAGAGGGGGGTATACAAGGTGAAGTCCCAGCACTACCTGTAATTTTACGTCTACACACAGAGTCAGAGTAGGTTTAGATATAAACTTTTGTGTACCTCATCAGAGAAAACTATACATATTCCACCGTTCATGTATAGGCCTATTATATTAAGGGATCAAAGAGAAAATATACACAGAAAAAAGAAGTCGTGTTAGAAAAACGTAACACACTCAATAGAATAACATTACAGACTTAAACTAATCAATATTTGAATAATGGATTTTGAATGCGATTTGAAGAACAAACAAAAATTAATAAATTTTGGAGGGAAATGCATTGATTTTACTTGACTTGATCGTCGAGGCACCGCTTTTTGTTTTGGCCGAGTAAAAAAATCGTTTACGCATTTATAGTACTTTTAGAAAAATACACATGGTTTCATTTCAATTTTAAAAGGATAATATCTGTACAGATACATTGTATAAAGATATCTATACATTAGCCTCTTATGCATACGAACATAAATAATGAACTCTCCATTATATCAACGGTATATAAAATAATTTAAAAATTTCATTTTATCCATTTAAAACATGTCCTCTACGTGTAGTTATGTATATTTCGCGACATTGAGTTGAGTCGGTCTAACGTCTAACGTAAGCATTATATAGGCTATATTGTGGACAGGCCCCAAGACTGACGTCTGACAATTTTATTTTCTGCCACAAACGACAGGACGGGGATACCATTACTGCTGTCTCAGGTATCATTATACTGACACCGACCCAACTAATTACAGGGGACTAAATTGGACAAATCAATAAATTTTGCCGATCATGGGATTCAAACCTTAGACCTCCTAATCCGGAGACCAGTGCTCTACCACAGCCCCCCTTTGCGCAACGTATAAGGTGTACTGTGCCACAAGAATTTGTATCGTGATGTCTATTTTTTGTAAGTACCAATAAAGAGAACAACTAAACAGAAGACACATTAAAAAGAAAACAAACAAACAACAAAAAACATCTTAAAAACTCTAACATTAACAGTAGATCGTGTTTGTCTTTACCATGAAGATTGAAGGTCGATTTGACAGGCTAACTCTAACTATAGTAGAAAAGTTACAAAGACTACTTCCGTTGAATGTTTACCAACCTTACGTTCCTTTTGTCTATACGTAAATTTGTAAAGAATTGCAATTACTTAATGAAATTATTTTTCCCTCTCTATTCCAGGGCCACCATAACAGCAAAGTTTGCTAATTACTATGGTAACGTGAAATCCTTGTTGCTAGGCAACGAGTTGGCGGGAAGACGGCAAACATGCGAAGAAAATCCCTTTAATACCGACATCGAGACGCGACTCACGGGCTTTAAAGAAAATAAGAAAGGTGCGTGATATTTTGTTTGGCGGTAATTGAATAAATAATAAAAACAAAGAAAACAGCTAACACGACGATGATAATACAACAACTACAACAACAATAACAACAACAGCACCAACAACAAACACAAAATGGCAATAACATCAGCAATACATCAACAAAAACAACAGCAAGAACAACAAGAACAACAATAACAACAACACCAACAGCAACAACAATCCGGAGTCAAATAAAAACAGCGCTCTTTGTTTGACTAAGGAAGACTGGAAAGCTATATCACCATCTCCAATTCAGATGATAAGAACTATTCTACCCTTCGTGCCATCCTGTAGACATAGCCTACACTCATAGTTCATGAAGTAATGCGTTAATCTTATATTTTTTCCCTTAATGCTTGCTTACATCGTCCCATTCTTCAACCTGCGTTATCAAATCCAGAGTCCTAGCTGTAGGTCTAAGTGGTCCTCCTTCTTACCACAGCACATGAATTGTTGTAGGTTAAATCGTGTAACAATGAATAGTTAATTTTATATGTAGGTACAGTGTGATATTGTATCATAGATTTTTCTCCAATATTTTTGAAGATATGTATATCATCCTGTAACTTTATAATTGTAAACAATAATATAAATGTAATCCTTTGATTTTTATAATGTAAAACTGACATTAATAATAGATATTTCTCAGGTATACTTATTACTTTTTCGCAAAGTATGATGAACTTTTAAGTCTTGCCACGATGTTGTTTTTTCCATTTTCTTTGATTTCTAGTACATGTAGCCTAATTTTTGAAAAGGGTATGAATTACAACGGTTCTATTAACAGAGTCCCTGTTGTAGATATCTTTTTACAGCAAAAAATACCCATAGTCAGGGGTATATACGTTAACATTACCAGTTTTAAATATAGCTTTTCAAATAATTGTTTATTTTTTGTTTCATAAGTTTTTAGCAAAGTTAAAAATGCAGTGATTTTTACTAAACACTGAACAGAAAACAGAGCAATTAGTTTGGCTTTAAAATCTTTTTTCCTGCTTGGTCTTACAGTAAAAAAAAACGTGAATAGCGGATTCAATTTCGGCTAGACCCTGTCTCGAATCAATTTGTCTGCAATACGAGCCGTGGCAATTATGGGGAGTGGGTTGACTGCTAACAGCAGTTGGCTAAAACATACATTGCTGTGTGGGTTGGCTACTCTGGTTAATTTAACTAGCCACTTACTCCTCTCTGAAACTAAAATGTTAGTTAAAGAAGCACGGCTCGGCTTTTGTTTATAAAGTTTGGGTTCATTTGTAACTAGTATTAATTCTGCCTGTCACTTTGTGGGATCCTTTTTACATTTTAAGAGATTAAAAATAGGAGAGAGAGACAGAGAGAGAGAGAGAGAGAGAGAGAGAGAGAGAGAAAGAGAGAGAGAGAGAGAGAGAGAGAGAGAGAGAGAGAGAGAGAGAGAGAGAGAGAGAGAGAGAGAGAGAGAGAGAGAGAGAGAAGATAAATAGAGTGAGAGAGAGAGAGAGAGAGAGAGAGAGAGAGAGAGGGAGAGAGAGAGAGGAGAGAGAGAGAGAGAGAGAGAGAGAGATGTTACGATCTTAGAACCTATCTGGCTTAGTGCCATGAACGTTTCACATTTCAGTTTCGATTCTAACACATCTGACATAAATATTATGAGATGCACGCATAAACATAATAATCTTCCACAGTTTTATGCAACGAATATTAATGTATCATTCCTTTGAACTAAACACATTTTCTCCTTTTATATGACACAATCATACTTTATTTTGTCCATAACATGGAAAAAACACTTCTCAGTCCGAGACATGTAAAATTAGCTGTATCGCTATACAGAACGTTGAGCAGGTCCACTGGCTAACTCACATCATAGTCTCTACTGGGTTTATCAAACCCACATTAAAACTGGAACATACCAAGTCTACTTTAACTAACCTTATCATAAAAAAGGGCCTATGTCTTGCATTTAAAAATATAGCATCATCTAAAAAAAAAACGAAGAAAATTTAAAGGTTCCATGTACATTTACGATTAGGAATAATATTGCAATATTATTACCTTGGGTTGGTGCGACAGTCCTTCACCCAATATCGTTCAAGTTGTCTGCCCTTGAGCTTTATCTTTTGCTCTGCTATTCCCGGCCCATTTATATCCTCTAACCGAAAAAATGAAATGAACATAGAAGAAGGATGCCGGGTGGGGGGACTGAGTATCTTTGTGTAACAACCAACTAACAAATTACTTCTGAAGGCCTCAGATCTATCATGTTAGCACCAGAGTACAGGTAGGCCGTATACGCTCCGCGCGGTTTTAGTCTTAGTCAGGGTCCAGCTCTAGACACATTGAAGGCTGAACCTGCCTAGGCTAGGATGTAGGATGTGCATGTAGAATCGAACCAGCAGAGGATGCCCTTCATCAAATTTCTTACAAATGTCTCATATAGCTCTAGGTGATGTTTGATCAAAGCTGGTATCTTCTGGTCCATACTAATATGATGTCCACAATGGCTACTACATTTCGTGTGATAAGATAATCTAGAAACTGTTTACAATAATAAATACTAAAAACCTGCGGCAGAACTTAAGCATATATCAATTCTTCTACTTAATGAAATTATTTTTCCCTCTCTATTCCAGGGCCACCATAACAGCAAAGTTTGCTAATTACTATGGTAACGTGAAATCCTTGTTGCTAGGCAACGAGTTGGCGGGAAGACGGCAAACATGCGAGGAAAATCCCTTTAATACCGACATCGAGACGCGACTTACGGGCTTTAAACAAAATAAGAAAGGTGCGTGATATTTTGTTTGGCGGTCACTGAAGAAATAATAAAAACAAAGAAAACAGCTAACACGACGATGATAATACAACAACTACAACAACAATAACAACAACAGCACCAACAACAAACACAAAATTCTCTCTTTCTTTCGCACACCTCTCTCTGTTTTTCTTATTCCCTCCTCTAATTAAGGCTCAAAGATTTAAACACACGACACATGATGATTCTACGAAGAAAAAAGGTTTATACTCTTAGCAATTAGGCGGGACACGCAACTATATAAATATAAATGAAAATTGACAGCTAATTATTTTTTTCTTCGTCTCTGGTTTTAATTTGGCAAAGAAGGATCCACGTGAAATCTCTATATTAATCTCAAGATATAAGAGATGTTGTTTCCTTTTATCCCATTAATAGTAGCGAATACATTAGTTTGAATGAGTCAGGTTTTTCAAGCGATGTTTTAAAACTTGTGTAACTACGAGGTTCATAACATTATGCCTCAGTCTATTTGGGAACTTTCAACAAGTTTACTATTTTTATTTTTTTTCCTTAATGACATCATACGTTGTCTAAAAGAGCGTCAAAACTACTTTTGTGCTTTATTTCGCAAATTTAAAGATTAAGTAATAAAAAGCTTAAAATCGCACCGTTTCTCTGTAATCTCTTTTGTCCCAGAAAATTTGATTGTAGAGAGTGCAGAGAAATAAGATACTTATTTCGAGTAAGGTATTAAGTTATTGAAATAACAACAGTTGCATTAAGAAGATTCAGAAAAAATATCAACAATATACTTGGTGGGCTCCTCAATTTAAATCGTTTTCGAAAGGCAATGAAACAGCTATTGAAACGCGCCGCTCTTGTTCATGATTATCTGAAATTCTTACACATTACAAGCAATTTAAAGTTACGTGTTCTTTCACATTCCCATTGAATAAAAAAAAATTGTTAATGTTATTGATGATTGTCTTGTTCGGAGACATTGGAATTATTTTGTTGGCTATGACGATTCCAAGTGAATTTTATAAGCATTAGGTCTTAACATGCAGCAGTGTTTTTATTTTTGTAGAATGTAATAAAAACTTTAAAAAATTGCATTCAAACTTTTAAAGAGAGAGTGAGAGAGAAAGAGTGAGAGAGAGAGGGGAGAGAGAGAGATAGAGAGAGAGGGAGAGAGAGAGAG